>VDFB02191025.1:43190-56535 GCA_007258455.2 Sequoia sempervirens | reverse complement strand
TAGAGATTCTACAATATGGGTTTTGGGATGAAAAAGCCCTTGCCATCCAATCGTGACATGAATCATTGAAATCTAAACTTAGTACTTCCCTAACATTAGCAAAGGAGACTCGACTAATGTGGGTTTTGGTATATTAATAAGGTTCTTGAAAACCCAATGTAGACATCCCACTACAACGGTTCAACCAATTTAAAGTTTTGATTAAGGTCTCCCATATCAACAGTGTAAGCCCAAAACTTGTGGACACATTATTGTATTGCAATACAGTGACAGAAGCAATTTGAATTGTGAGGTGAAGTTCCCCAAACCCTTTATCGTAACATGACTTTCACCAGATAGCCAATCATTCTATGTTTAAATATACCCAAGAAAATAATTCTGTATAATGCAGTTATATACGATACTTACAGATGGACTGATCTTCCACTTCTGACTCTCCTCCTTCGTCCATTTGAAGAGAACAATCTACGCCCCTTCATGAAGGCTGCCGTGATGTTCATCATCCTCGACCTTGGCATCCGGATTAAGGCTAATGTCGCTTCCCTTCCCACATCAGCATTCTGTGTAAACAGGAAGAATTCAGAGACGCGGAGCTGTTTCTACTGTGCAATCATGCTTACAGAGGTTGTTCGTGCTCATTATTTCCTTCCTCGCTTTTCCTCCCTCTTCCACTGTACATTTTGAATGTTGTGAGTCATTGCTTGACTCCATTGATACTCTTGGCAACTTTCAAGTTTGAGATCCCTGCAACTTTAGGCAAGCGTTACAATAACTAAACGCCAATATTTATACACCTATAATCCTGGAAATTGTAACTTGATGGTGCACATCTGAGTATTGACTCATAAAATTAAATTTCCCTTCGGAGTAATCATCGCAAACATGCCATGATAGACTAATAATAATTCCTCAAATATGAAACAGATTCTTCAATAACAAGGCTCTTTTGAGCGTTACATAAGTCCTACCCGAGCCTAACCAAATGAACAAAACCTAAGAAAAGGAAACTTAAACTTTCATGCTTACAATAATCTCAGGCCATATAATGCAGCCCGCAAAACATGCAGAACTAAGATAATCTCAGATCTATAATCTCAATCGAGCATGAAATGCAATGATTTACAATACAAGCCTGAAAAAACAATAACACAGTGGTCTAAAATGAAAAAACTAGATCGAGCCTTAATCATAGACTTATATAATGCAAATCACAAGTTTTCTCGACAAGGTAATTCATAGACCTCTAAGGTCTTTCATTCTAGTAATTAATACATGCAAGCAGGCATTCCACAACTGAACAGTTTTTTAACAGCGAAATGGAACACACCCAGACATAATAGATCCTCGAGTAAAATAAAAGACAAGATCGATAAGATATGGTCCTATCAATTTGAACTTAAGACAAGAATTCCTCTATGTACTCTCAAGGTTATTGTTGGGCAACCATGTGCATATATTTGTATGCTGTTAACCTCCTCTCTTTTTTTTCGCAGAGAATGCCAATGCCATTCTCCTGCCTAATGCTCCCCCCTCAGTCCATTCTCCCCTCGGTTTTATTCTTGCTCAGTCCATAAGAGTGACAAGAAAATGGAATGAGAACGTTTCCCAAAATGCCCCCCGTTCTTGAATGGTCAAAGAAATAAATAAAATTTATGTATTCATTTATATTATTTGAAAAAATATAACTTCTTCTATATGTATTATTCATTCATTATAATAATATAAAATGAATATTTACTCTTTTCCAATAGATTTAACTTCCTTGAAAAATAAAATAGTATCATCTTTAATAGTATCAATTTACTTGACAAATATTATTTTCCAAGTTAATTACACTTTTCAAAGGAGGGTTGTGACAATTACTGGGGCAAAAATGAAATTGCTGCTCTGTTAGAAGCGATGAATTCATCAGGAATTTTTGTGGTGTCCCATGATGTTCCAGTTCTCAGTTTTTCCTCGTTTTGGTGCAATTTCTTAGTCTTTTCATCTCCATGGAGCATTAGAAATATTTTTATAAGCCTTGTGGGATGCATGTAAATCATCCCGGTAGCTTGTAATGCATTCTAGAGGGCTGTAGTTGGAGGTTTCATAGGGAATACTCTTGAGCTTTCATGACTGTTAGAAGTGATGAGCACATGGTTATACTGAGCGGGGGGGTGCGGGGGAGGAGGGCCGCGGGTGGAGGGGGTTGAATCAGTATAATACAAACTTTCACTTTTCCAAACTCAATCAATCACATCAACTACACATATGCAAGATCTAGCAATTAAGAACACAATGAGAACACACAATTTACGTGGAAACCTGTTGTGACCTTTTTCACACATTGCCCCATTGCAAATGGGGACCCCCTAATTTTGGCTTTGCTTTTCGGTCGTTTTGTTGTTGTCTCTCTTTTTTGCCGTCTGTCTTTCTGGGGATGTGCCCATCTTTGAGCTTGAATTGAACTTTTGGCCAAGTCTGAAAAATTAGGGTTTTGAATTTTCTAGCCAACTTGAAGTCAAATGAAGCGAATAATTTGAAATTTGAGACTAACATTGAAAGAAAGCATAAGCCCAAAGAGGTTTCCACCGGAATTTCATTTCCAGATTCCAAGAATCCTACTATTTTAGTAAGTGCAATTTGGGCGTTCTCCTAGCATTTCGAAGTTTTAATAAATAATAATCACAAGCCTGTAGAATATCGCCAAGCCGCCTCATGCAAAAATTTGAGTCGAACGGACAACTTAATTATTATTTTAGCCAAAATTTCCGTATGATTTCGGTGGTCTATATGCGTATTTTAGTGCATGTCCGGAGATTCCTTCTGGTTTCGTGAGACCTTCGTGAATGGTGCGTGAGCATGCAAAGCAAGATAACAACTTTCAGAATTCAGTCTTCCGAGGCTATTTTTAGGGTTTGCATGTCAGGATTTTCTTTGCATGTCTGCATATTCTTGTGGGCTTTTCGAGAGCTTCGTGATGATATGACATGCAAACAGATAATCACTCTTCAGCAAATTCACTATTTTATAAATATATTCCCACTACCGCTTCAACACTTCGCCGTAATCACCAATTGATCACAATGCAAATAAACGAGGACAACGAGGTCATTTGATAATGATGCAAGACCAATTAGGGTTTTCCAACTCGTGGGACCCAAAAAGAGGCGCAAAGCCAAAATTTCAAAACCATGTATACCACCGTGATTCAACATCTCTGCTTATCCTCACGGGATAAAATTTGAAGGTAAACGGCTAATTGCATTATTTATAGTCATTTTGCGGTAAATGCAAGCAGGGCCAGAAAGTCGGCAGCAGGGCGCCGTACGCCAACGCGGCCACGGGTGAGGAGCGGCCTATCTTCAATTCTCTCAAGTCAAACGAGTTGTGGAAGTCTCTATGGGCGCGCTACTTTATAACAGTAGGCCACCTGAAACATGCTATAAGAAAGGTGGCTTTCCGGCCAAGGCATCGCAGGCATGTGTCACAAGTGGATAAAGACCCGGCTAATTTCGATCAAACGGAAAGCTGCGAGGATGGAAAATCTGACACTTACTATTTTTAGCAGGTTGGTACAGAGGAATTAGGGTTTCCTAAATTCAAGGGCAGGACAAGACAATCATGCAAAAGCAGCATCCAGCCACGACCACCACATTTCAGGCATTCAACACGTGAGATTTGAAGACATTCTGAGCAGTTACTTTTTTTAGTAAGTTGCTAAAATGGCACGTACAGATAGATATCAGGCATCAGTAGCACAAACACATCTCGAGGTTCAGAACGAAGCAAAATCCAGCCTTTTTGGAGCTTGAAATTAGCTTGAAGTGCAAAGTTGACAAACTTTCTAAAAATAGCAAATTAGGGTTAGCATGATTGAGTTGCCCTAAATCAGGCAAAGAGCATAAAATTCACTGAAATTGATAAATTTTCAAGTCCAGCTAGTGAAGAACACCTTAAAAGCTGAAGGTTGGTGGAAATTCTCTAAGCACCTAAAATTTGAAGTTCATAGGCCAAATGCACCTTGAGAAGCTGAAGATGGGTGAAAATTTTACTAAGGCATTGAAAATGGAAGCTCCACTAGTAAAATGCGCCCAAGTTTGAAAGATGCCATGAGGAAATTTTCTAAGTGTAAAAAAATTAGAAGCTTAAACCCCCATTTGCGCCCTTGAAAGAAGATGGAGTAAAGAGTTCATTAAGTGTTACAAATTTGAAGTACCACCTGCCAAATGCGCCTTGACTTGTGGAAGGTTGAAGAAAATTGTCGAAGGCATTCAAATTTAAAGAAGACCCTCCTAGATGCGCCCAATGGGAAGAGTATAAAATATTCTAAGGCTCTTGAACTCAAAGCATAGGGTCTAAAATGCGCCCTTGAGGTTGAAAATTGATAAAAAAAAATTCTAAGTCATGAAAAATGAGAGCTTAGGGGTAGGATGGCGCCCAAGACAAGAAGGAGGTGATTGTGAATTGTCTAAGTATAGAAAACTTGAAGTATGCACCTCTATATGCGCCCTTGCCAAATGGAAGTAAGATGAAAATTTCTAAGTCTGGAAAATGGAAATAGGAAGTCCCATATGCGCCCTTGAAGATTTACTAAGTATGTCAAAATTCAAAGCATGACCTCTTAAATGCGCCCCAAGCTGGAGGAAAGCGTATAAATTCCACTAAGTGCTTTAAATTTGGAGTAGATACCCTCAAATGCGCCTTGCCTTGCATGAGGAGTTCAAAGAATATTTTAAGTGTTTAAAATTTGAAGTGGGCCCCCTCCTAGGCGTATTAAATGGTGAGAGTGGTGGTAAAATTTTCTAAGTGTTTCAAATTGAAACCTCACCCCTCCAAATGCGCCATCATGGAAGAAGTGATTGAAAATATTCTAAGTGCTTAAAGTTGAAGCACAAGGTCTAGAATGCGCCCTTGAGGCTAAGTGGGAGGTAAAATCCTTCTAAGTGTCTAAATTGAAACCTCACACATTCATATGTGCCCAGCTTAAGAAAGGGTGGTTAAAAATATTCTAAGGCAATAAAACTGGAAGCTCCCCCATCAAAATGCGTCCAGCAAAGAGGATGAGTTGAAGATTTTTCTAAGTGTGAGAAAATAGAAGCCCCCCCTATGAAATGTGCCCAAGATTGGGAAGGTGGCCTGAGAATATTCTAAGTGTTTCAAAGTGGAAGCTTGACTAGCAAAATGCGCCCTTGAAGTGGAGGAGTGGTGGTAAAAGTTTCTAAGTGTTCTAAATTAAAAGTTGAAGACCTTGAATGTGCCTTGACTTGTGGAGAGGCTGGAGAAAAGGTTAGCAAAATTTCTAAGTGATGGAAAATGGAAGTCCAGGGTAGTATATGCGCCCAAAGCATCAAGGCGAGTGATCAAAGATATTTCTAAATGGTGAAAAGTGACAGCTGAGACCTCTATATGCGCCCAAGATTAAGTGGGACTTGAAAATTCTTCTAAGGAAATGAAACTAGATGCTTGCCTGGGTAAATGCGCCCAAACTTGAAAGAGGAGGATTTGAAATTTTTCTAAGGCAAAGTGAAGGCATGAAGGCTTAAATGTGCCTGGACTAAAAAGGAGGATGTGTTGAGATTATTGTGGCTAGATGGTATGAAATTGAAAGTTAGACCCTTGATGGCACCTAGACTGGGACATGAAATGATGAAGTATTTTCCAAGTGTTAATATTTAAATTCCTTCCTTAGGGGAAAATCACGCCTGGACTTGGAAGTATGGAATTTGGATGAAATTGCCAGAGATGAAGTCAGAAGATGCCAGCCGCACAGGGTCAATGAGAAATTTCAAGTCAAAGCAAAGAAATATGCCCAAGGATGGAGAACTAGATTAAATTTGATAAGAAGATTATTTTCTAAGGTTCAAAATTCAAGAAAAAATAAATGAACCCGTTCGTTGTATACCCATGAATTCTACACGTTCTGAAGAAAATTTTCTTCTGGGTATTGAAGATCTTCAATGAGAAGTTGATTTTAAAGTCTTCTACACTTCGCCAAGGCTTTCAAGATGGAGATTTTTGATGGGCACTTGAAATAATGAATTTTCCTAAGGGAAATTTTAAAAATTTCTAAGACAGGGATAAAATGTGTTAAAATGCCTTGTGGGATGAATTTGAAAATGATTGCCTAGATGATTTACGGTCAGATTTCACGATCAAGCTTTTTCTTTCTCGGGCACAAGGTTGGATGATCATCAAAGTATGAAGTCATTGTGAATACAAGATAGGTTGGAAATTTGGCTAAGGCATGAAAAATTTGAGGATGGAGTTGGCTAATGAGGACGATGAACGCTTGGAAATCAAAGCATGAAAATCTGGGTAAGTAAGTGAATTTATATTATGTGTTCTAATGCTCCTCTCCTTGCTTGTTTTCTGAGACTTGTCCAGAGACCAATGGTGATGACTTAAGTGATCAGATGACATTTCAGCCTCAGAAGGAAGAAAAGTTGCAAGAAAATACAAGTACAAGTGTTGAGACTTAGTGAGAGAAGAAATGTTTTAGAAACTCAAGATGGAGAGAAAGAGATGGAAAGCTGAGCAAAGTTGAAAGAACAACGTCAAGAAGAAAAAATCAGAGCGATTGTGAATCGTTTCAAAGGCTGGAATCACTAGAAGGATCATTGAAAGCCATTAATGGCTCATTTATTACCCTACCCCTCTTGGTGGCGGTTTTTAGGGCAAATCTTGTTTAGGGCTGAGGTGGCGCGATCTGGGCCATCCAGCCGATTGTAATCTAAGCCGTCCGTTGGACTGGGCTATCTATAAAAGGGGGAGTCCCCCTCATTTTATTTTCTAGTAGAATTAAGAATAGAAGTTAGAATAGAGACAAATTAGAAGTAGCTTGTATAGATTGATGGAAGTGGATGAGAGAAGGGAAAGTTTTTCCTTAAAACTTTATGAGGAAGTGTAGTGCTGCTCTCCCAATAAAAGAATTTTCATTGATGATGAATTTAGTCTTTATTTGTGAGTAGCTAGCAAAGGTTTCTTAGGTCCTTGATTCAGTGATGACTTAAAAGTAGAATAAGTTTCATTTCATGGCAATTAGATGGGAATTGGAATATGGTCTTCAATTTGAGCAAACTTCGTCTATCCATACCACTAGTGTGTTCGCTGATGGTGAATGCGCCTTGTGTGGTCAACTGGAATATCATGTACTTAACTTCGATCATGATTTGTGTGTTTATATCGTCGTTGATGAACATTTTCATGCCTAAGTTGTGATCAGACACCTCAGGCTACTCCTTTGAAGATTACGTGGAGGTGAGAAGCGAAGGCAAAAGGCAGTTTGAAGCTTTAATGAGGGAATTATTCACATATGTCCCATGTAGAGTAGATTAGAGCCTTCTTAACCACCTGCCTGGTCAGGTACTTTACAGTTTAGAATAGGAAACAGAACTTATAGACAAATCTTTCAGAGCATTTGATTCCTTCTCTCTGTGTTGAACAGTTCAAATGAAGTCCCCTTGAAATGCCAACCAAATCCATTGAACCCAACTAAACCTATGCTTGAAGAACCTTGGGTTAGGCCTTGAACTCTCTCGCAATCTTAGCGTGCTGGATACTTTGATCAAGAGAGAATAGGGTAGCCGTTGGCGACTTTATTCTGCGTTGGTGCGGTCACGAAAAACACATCAACAAAACCCATTCGGGAAAAAACCATGGCAAAATATTGCTTATAAGTTATATGTTATAGATTAATCTTCTTCTTCTTTTTCTTGTAGGCTCAAACCTACTAGAGACTCCAATCTCCATTTGACAAATATATAGGTTCCAACCCCCACACAAATTGAACTTCAACCCAGCAAGAGGCTCCAACCCCCACACAAACTGAGCTTCAACCCAGCAAGAGGCTCCAATCTCAATTTGATAGGCTCCAACCTATTTAATTCTTCAATGCTGATATAATAAACTCCTTCACCAAATCTGATACAAACACAAATTTGATCCAACTACAACTTCTCTTCCTTCTCAAATCTGAACACACACTATGTAATATTCTTGATCACATTTCACACAATAAACTTTTCTCAACATCTGATTGCAAATTACAAGTTTGATCCAAACACAAATCTGATCCGCACTCAAATGTTAGCCTGCCTTCCCAAATCTGATCCAATCTATGCACCAATTCTTTTCACACAACTGATCATAATCATGGCAATATTTTCACATAATTTTCTGCCTTAGCATCTGCTCAAATTCACTTCACAATCTGCTCTTACTCTTCGCATAAATTTGTTAGGTATATTTGCATTTATCATTCATACATGGGCTGCATATGCACTCAAAAAAAATCTGAATTACACTTCATATTTCTGCCCTTCTATCTCTTTTTAATCTACTCTTTTTCTCAGAAATAAACCATTGAATTGTTGTTTCTGAATCCACAAATCTCCCACCTTTTATATCAATTCAAGGAGGGCGACTTTTCCCAAAAGACATACCCGATCACAAAGGAGGCAACTTTTAATTTTTATACACCTTTTCAAAGGTAGGCACACACCATGAGGGGTCAGCCCCTTTTAAGAAAATATAAATTTTTTATTTTTTAATTCCCAATTGGGGCGCTTCTACATGGGGGTCGGCCTCTATAAGTAATTAATTTTAATTTATTTTTCTTTCCATAAAGGTTGTAGTCGGTCTAGTCAGCCATAGTCATAGGCGGTTGTAGTTGGCTGAGAGTGTACTTGATTGGCCATGAGTCATAAGTAAATAAGACTTTAGTTAATGTTAATAATTCATGTACTTGTGTTACATACTTGTCATGTTAGTTGTCTCGGGAACAAAGTTCTTGATGAAACAATTAGTTGTAATGAACGAACGCGATGATCGGTCTCTCAACCACCGCCAACGTACTATATGTACTCGAGTCTTGTAGTTAAAAAACATTGTTGTTATGATTGTATTGGCATACATTCTATCAATAAAGACAAGTATGATTGTTCTGTGCATTATCTTCTAGTACGTACGTTATGTTTTGTAAATTACTTCCTTTTACTCTCATACTACGTTGGAATTCATCCCAGTAAGTAAGCATTTGGTGCCATTTCGTAAGTGAACTTAGGAGAATCACTTGACAGTAGAATGGTGTCGTGATGGGTAGGTCGACGGAAGAGGCCGTACAAGCAAACGAGGAACGAGAAGATGACTTGACACAGGACCTTGTCAACCTTTGGGACATATCGTTGAGGGATCACGTACGAAGGGAGGCTCTCAGGTGAGAGATCCCTCAATCGGTAATTTGGGAGAGACTGCACGTCAACCCGAAGGTCGATCATCTTCTCAACCGATTGCTAAGGTTGTTGGCCTGCCATTACATCATCTTACAAGATCTTCGGGCGGAGAGTGACCAGGAACACCGAAGGCAATATACTGCAGCAGTACGAGGAGAGAACCAAGCAGGAGGAGGAACGAGATACAAGTCGAAGACGTACGTCTAGCAACTAAGGCCCATACGATCGACAATTAATGCCCGTATGCCTCAACAAAGACAAAAACCAAGTACCGAAAGGGAAAGAAACTACCGTGGAACAAGTACGGAGATCATTAAGACTCAAAGAACAAGAGAAACGACAGAGAAAATTACAATAAACCACTGAAGGAGTAGATGAACATGAATGAAATAAACCAAAATATTGTCTACCTTGGTGGAGAAAATGACGAGGGGAACTTTAGAACACCATCAGTAACTAATAGAGCAAAATATAAAATAAATGAAAATGAAAATGAAGTGATAGAAGAACTTGAAAAGAACATACGTTGTATGAGAGAGTTGTCCATATCGGACGGCGAAGGACCGAGAGTTGGAAGATCTGAGCCTAAGATCCCAGGGCAGAGGGAGTACCAGAATGAACCCGAGGAGACTTGAGGTGTAGAGGACGTTGACAGAGGATGCGAGAGAGAACCTCAGAAACATGGTCGAGAGTGCAAGTGACGCATCAGGACGTTGCGAGAGAACCAGTCTAGTTAGGTCCAACGCATGTGGGCATTGGGGAAGGATGGTGACTCCGCTAGTCGAGAGGCAAAAGCTGCCAAAATTTATGGGGAATGAGTCAAAAGATCCAATACGAAATTGTAAGATGTGCGAGACAATTTGGGTAGCCAATGGGAAAAATGATGTGGACTATTGGCTGAGAGCATTTCTAACGACGCTAAGAGAGAGTGCCATTGACTTGTACACAAAGTTGGACCAAGTACACAGGGCATCATGGAGATTACTCAAGAAGGCATTCCAAGACGAATTCAAACTCCTGAGGGATGACAATGAAATTGTAGTGGAGATCTACAGTACAAAGCAAGGGAAGCACGAGAACGTGCGAACCTACAACCGGAGACTCAAAGAATTGTTGGGAAAACTAGAGACTTAGCCGATCAACGGGCTAAAGAAGTGATGGTTCATTGAAGGGTTGCTCTCGTCGTTGAGAAAGAAAATGAAAATCGTGCTTCTGTCATCGTACGATGAAGCGTACAATCGGGTGATGGATATAGAGTAAAAATGAAACATCCTCCCGAGGGAAAAGGAAGACGGACGATGAGTATGAACAACAACAATGACAGTGAGTCCAAGACCGTGCAAGCACTCAGGAAGGACATGATGAAAATGATGAAAGAATTGAAGGCCGACAAGGAGAGTACAAGGGAAGCCAGAGAATTGTGGTGTACGAATTGCAAGGGGGAAGGTCACGTAAAGGCAAATTGCCCAAAGAAGTTTCTTTGTGATATTTGCCAAGTGATGGGACATTCCATTGAGGAATGTCCATACATTCCATCGAGGAATGTCCATACAATCTAAAAACAATGGGGTATGCAAGTACTCTTCACTCAGGGAGAATCGTCAACACCGCCGAATACACCGCCGAAGCCCCAATACAATAGCAATGCGTCCCCTGGAGGTTACCGAAGCAACAAAAGTCCGAGAAGCAAGATACAGTACGATGGTAAAGGCCCATGATACAATGCCGGAAGTGCAACGAATGGGGCCACTTCGCTAGGGAATGCCAGAACGGACAAGGTTCGGGGGGAATACTGTGCAAGTGGTGTGGACCAGGTGATCATGAAGCTGATGAATGCCCCAAGCAGAAAGGTATCCACACGTTAGACATGGAGGAGCAAGAGGTATTGGTGATTACTAGAGCACAAATGAAGGCCACCTACCTACACCCACGTACGGAGAAACAAAGAATGAGGGAAGCAAAAGCAAAGGTAGAATTGGCGATGACGAAGAAGAATAAAACATCTCTGGAGAACCCAAACACCTCTTGGCAGTCGGAGGCGGAAAACAACATCGTACGACAGGTATTGTAGACTACTGAACCCATAAAGGTGACGAACCTTCTCCAGACTCTGCCACTGTTGGGACTGGCAATCACGAATGTCGTTGATAATGACCAATGTCAACAGCAGGAAGGCCGAAGGAAAGAATTGATAGCGGAACCACCACCGTACAGTGAACAAACCATCGACCCAATGTTGACGAAAAACATTGGGAAGATTCCAGCGGATGTACAAATCGAGATCGGAGGGAAAATCTTTACACACTATCGTCGATGGAGGATCAAGAGTCAACGTGCTACCCGAAGACACATGGAAGAGTCTTGGGAAGCCTATACTTTGGCCACCAACATTCCAATTAGTGGGTGCCGACCAACACGGCATCAAGCTGTTGGGAACATTGATGGCGTAGAAGGTGACGATCAGGACACAGTCGTTCCTACTAAACTTCATAGTCATCCCACTGTAGAAGAAAGCTCACAATGCACTGCTGGGACGAGGATGGTTGATTTCCGCCAAGGCGGATCATAACTGGAAGAGGAACACACTCTCGATCGAGAGCAACGGGTGGAAGTATGCCATTGACTTGAAGAACCAAGCTGTGAGCAAAGAATTGGCTTCCTTCGGATTAGAATCTAATGGAGGAGAGTTGGATGTCAACGAAGGGAGGAAGGCTATGGAACCGAACGTTGATGGCGTTTTTGAACTTGAGAGTTGCTTGGAGGATGAGACAAGCTCCCTAAATGGTCTGTTTCTTTGGAAAATGGTGGATTATGAGGTGTTCCATCAAGAGTGTAACATGCTACAAATTGGAGAAATCCAGGAAGAAGAGGAGAAGGGCACATCCAGGCACACATTTTTGGCCAAGTACGAAGAGTCCATCTAGACATTTTCGGCTGAGTACGGAGAGTACAACCAAACATTTTCGGCCAAGTACGAAGAGTCTAGCCTGACATTTTTGGCCAAGTATGGATAGTCCAACCAAACATTGTCAGCCGAGTATGGAGAGTACAACCAAACATTTCCGACCGAGTATGATGAGTACGAAGGAGAAGAGAAGGGCACGGCCAGCCAAACATTTTTGATCGAGTATGGAGAGTACAAAGAAAGATTATCAGAACTAGACGATATGCAAGCCCCCAAGTCTGAACAAGAGGTGAAAACATTGTTGGAGCCAAAAAATGAAAAAATTGAAAAATCATAAAGGGGAATTTGAAAAATGCGAAAAATGGAAAAATCGAAAAAAGTATAAAGGTGAAGTTAAAAATTGAAAAAAATAGAAAAATGGAAAAATGGAGAAAGATGGGAAGAATATAGAGGAGAAATTAAAAAATTCAAAAAATGAAGAGAAGGAAAAAATTAACAAGCAGGAGAAAATTAAAAAGTTAGAAAAAAATGAAATAGGAGAAAAAATAATAAGTGAGGAGAAAATAAATCGAAAAAATAAAACAATAGGAAAAGCAATATTAAAAGGAAAAGTGCAAAATATCAAAATAAAAAATAATACTAAAATCTATATATCACCCAAGAAAGAGGCCGTACGGCCACTAAAGGAATTGACAAAAGAAAGGAACTATCGGCAAAAAAGTAAGCTAAAACCGTACGTCGTACAACATAAAAAAGTAACATTGGATGGGTCGGTACGAGAGATTGAAGGAAGCAAAGAAAGGGCATCGTACGAAAGGCAACAAGAAAGCCTGTACGCCAAAAATAGATCGACAAGAAGGGGCAAAGAAGCAATCAAATCAGACGGTGAAGAGAGCACATAGAAGCCGTACGTCGTACGACTTGGAGCTCTCGTATGGAGAGAGAGCAATCGCCAAGGCAAGGAGCAGAGAGCTCATACAACAAAACAAGTCTACACAAAAATAAAATCACGTGAACATATATTTGCTAGTTCGTACGGAAAAGTGGGACCCATACAAGGAAAAAGTAAGGTGTTGAGTTGTACAACGTACAGAAGAAAGAAGGAATAGACCCCGTACGGAATAATGACAAGGGGAATTGGCATAATAAAGTCACATCGATAGGAGAAGGTGAAACCCAAAGCAAACATCACAAACTCGTACGACTTGCAAATTCAAGAGGATATTCC
>VDFB02191025.1:0-43090 GCA_007258455.2 Sequoia sempervirens | reverse complement strand
CACAAATCTGATCCGCACTCAAATGTTAGCCTGCCTTCCCAAATCTGATCCAATCTATGCACCAATTCTTTTCACACAACTGATCATAATCATGGCAATATTTTCACATAATTTTCTGCCTTAGCATCTGCTCAAATTCACTTCACAATCTGCTCTTACTCTTCGCATAAATTCGTTAGATATATTTGCATTTATCATTCATACATGGGCTGCATATGCACTCAAAACAAATCTGAATTACACTTCATATTTCTGCCCTTCTATCTCTTTTTAATCTACTCTTTTTCTCAGAAATAAACCATTGAATTGTTGTTTCTGAATCCACAAATCTCCCACCTTTTATATCAATTCAAGGAGGGCGACTTTTCCCAAAAGACATACCCGATCACAAAGGAGGCAACTTTTAATTTTTATACACCTTTTCAAAGGTAGGCACACACCATGAGGGGTCAGCCCCTTTTAAGAAAATATAAATTTTTTATTTTTAATTCCCAATTGGGGCGCTTCTACATGGGGGTCGGCCTCTATAAGTAATTAATTTTAATTTATTTTTCTTTCCATAAAGGTTGTAGTCGGTCTAGTCAGCCATAGTCATAGGCGGTTGTAGTTGGCTGAGAGTGTACTTGATTGGCCATGAGTCATAAGTAAATAAGACTTTAGTTAATGTTAATAATTCATGTACTTGTGTTACATACTTGTCATGTTAGTTGTCTCGGGAACAAAGTTCTTGATGAAACAATTAGTTGTAATGAACGAACGCGATGATCGGTCTCTCAACCACCGCCAACGTACTATATGTACTCGAGTCTTGTAGTTAAAAAACATTGTTGTTATGATTGTATTGGCATACATTCTATCAATAAAGACAAGTATGATTGTTCTGTGCATTATCTTCTAGTACGTACGTTATGTTTTGTAAATTACTTCCTTTTACTCTCATACTACGTTGGAATTCATCCCAGTAAGTAAGCATTTGGTGCCATTTCGTAAGTGAACTTAGGAGAATCACTTGACAGTAGAATGGTGTCGTGATGGGTAGGTCGACGGAAGAGGCCGTACAAGCAAACGAGGAACGAGAAGATGACTTGACACAGGACCTTGTCAACCTTTGGGACATATCGTTGAGGGATCACGTACGAAGGGAGGCTCTCAGGTGAGAGATCCCTCAATCGGTAATTTGGGAGAGACTGCACGTCAACCCGAAGGTCGATCATCTTCTCAACCGATTGCTAAGGTTGTTGGCCTGCCATTACATCATCTTACAAGATCTTCGGGCGGAGAGTGACCAGGAACACCGAAGGCAATATACTGCAGCAGTACGAGGAGAGAACCAAGCAGGAGGAGGAACGAGATACAAGTCGAAGACGTACGTCTAGCAACTAAGGCCCATACGATCGACAATTAATGCCCGTATGCCTCAACAAAGACAAAAACCAAGTACCGAAAGGGAAAGAAACTACCGTGGAACAAGTACGGAGATCATTAAGACTCAAAGAACAAGAGAAACGACAGAGAAAATTACAATAAACCACTGAAGGAGTAGATGAAGACGAATGAAATAAACCAAAATATTGTCTACCTTGGTGGAGAAAATGACGAGGGGAACTTTAGAACACCATCAGTAACTAATAGAGCAAAATATAAAATAAATGAAAATGAAAATGAAGTGATAGAAGAACTTGAAAACAACATACGTTGTATGAGAGAGTTGTCCATATCGGACGGCGAAGGACCGAGAGTTGGAAGATCTGAGCCTAAGACCCCAGGGCAGAGGGAGTACCAGAATGAACCCGAGGAGACTCGAGGTGTAGAGGACGTTGATAGAGGATGCAGGGAAGACTCAAACATGGTCGAGAGTGCAAGTGACGCATCGGGACGTTGCGAGAGAACCAATCCAGTTAGGTCCAACGCATGTGGGCATCGGGGAAGGATGGTGACTCCGCTAGTCAAGAGGCAGAAGCTGCCAAAATTTATGGGGAATGAGTCAAAAGATCCAATACGAAATTGTAAGATGTGCGAGACAATTTGGGTAGCCAATGGGAAAAATGATGTGGACTATTGGCTGAGAGCATTTCTAACAACACTAAGAGAGAGTGCCATTGACTTGTACACAAAGTTGGACCAAGTACATAGGGCATCATGGAGATTACTCAAGAAGGCATTCCAAGACGAATTCAAACTCCTGAGGGATGACAATGAAATTGTAGTGGAGATCTACAGTACAAAGCAAGGGAAGCACGAGAACGTGCGAACCTACAACCGGAGACTCAAAGAATTGTTGGGAAAACTAGAGACTCAACCGATCAACGGGCTAAAGAAGTGATGGTTCATCGAAGGGTTGCTCTCGTCGTTGAGAAAGAAAATGAAAATCGTGCCTCTGTCATCGTACGATGAAGCGTACAATCGGGCGATGGATATAGAGTAAAAATGAAACATCCTCCCGAGGGAAAAGGAAGACGGACAATGAGTACGAACGACAACAATGACAGTGAGTCCAAGACCGTGCAAGCACTCAGGAAGGACATGATGAAAATGATGAAAGAATTGAAGGCCGACAAGGAGAGTACAAGGGAAGCCAGAGAATTGTGGTGTACGAATTGCAAGGGGGAAGGTCACGTAAAGGCAAATTGCCCGAAGAAGTTTCTTTGTGATATTTGCCAAGTGATGGGACATTCCATTGAGGAATGTCCATACATTCCATCGAGGAATGTCCATACAATCTAAAAACAAGGGGTATGCAAGTACTCTTCACTCAGGGAGAATCGTCAACACCGCCGAAGCCCCAATACAATAGCAATGCATCCCCTGGAGGTTACCGAAGCAACAAAGGTCCCAGAAGCAAGATACAGTACGATGGTAAAGGCCCATGATACAATGCCGGAAGTGCAACGAATGGGGCCACTTCGCTAGGGAATGCTAGAACGGACAAGGTTCGGGGGGAATACTATGCAAGTGGTGTGGACCAGGTGATCATGAAGCCGATGAATGCCCCAAGCAGAAAGGTATCCACACGTTAGACGTGGAGGAGCAAGAGGTATTGGCGATTACTAGAGCACAAATGAAGGCCACCTACCTACACCCACGTACGGAGAAACAAAGAATGAGGGAAGCAAAAGCAAAGGTAGAATTGGTGATGACGAAGGAGAATAAAACATCTCTGGAGAACCCAAACACCTCTTAGCAGTCGGAGGCGGAAAACAACATCGTACAACAGGTATTGCAGACTACTGCACCCATAAAGGTGACGAACCTTCTCCAGACTATGCCACTGTTGGGACTGGCAATCACGAATGTCGTTGATAATGACCAATGTCAACAGCAGGAAGGCCGAAGGAAAGAATTGATAGCGGAACCACCACCACGCAAGGAATGTCTCATCAATCTGCTGATGCATGTTTCAAGAATACCAAACATTCTAGAATAAAGAGTCCAAAGATGCTCTATCCCCTGAAAATCCACCAGAGTGCTAAGATTGCGCAAGATCATACAACCATTCCGCAATGTTTAAGATGAATGGATGAGCTCTCAGGATTTGATGTGATTTTGTCAGTAACACAAAGGGGACTTACACTAGGTTTGTTCAATCTACAATGTGAGTTAGTTCAGACAATGAAGCTCTATTGCTTGGGTCATGGATCAAATAAACTGAAAAAGGAGATGAAGGTTTAGAAGTTTTAATCTACTCCTAAGAATTCAAGAGACGGTATTGACTTGGTGGAACCAATAACCACGCTTTGCTTCGCCACGCTCAACGACAACTACACAAAGAGGGTGCAATCTTCAAGGGAATGTGCTTATGATTTTCATGTCATGAATAACTACCATCGAATCGAACAATATTTATCCAGACAAAAGTTAAGCATCCACAAAATAAACTCAGGCTAACTTTACGCATTGAATGAAAATCATCCATTCAAAGAAAGTATGAGCAAAAGTTTCACCACAAATCAATACTTATCAAATCTTGCATTCATCTAACATACATGAAAAGAAATCTAAACTATGATGAGGGATAAGAACCATGCCAACTCCAAAATAAGGGAAGCAATCACCATCAGAACAATGCATGCATTACTTATTACTTAGGCAATCTTACAACAGTTGCTTATCTCAACATGTTTTGCAACATGCTCCCCATGCTTTACAAATGAGGGGGTGAGCTCAATTTATGCTCCTCAATTACAATTCAATGGCCAAGATTAATTCAGATCAACGTACAGATTACAAATAAAACCCCACTAGGGTTTGCTACCTCCCACCACACAAGAAAATTATATTCGAGGACACTTGTCCTTTTGCTAAATATGAACCAACAAGATAAAATAGAAAGTTGCTTTTTCGTATGTTGATTTGGGAACAATTAATTATTGGAAGATGACGAGGCGCCACCTCAACGTGCTAGATGCCTTCCTTGGTTGCTTTGTTGTTCTTCCCTTAGAATATTTTTCATGCCAATGACTTTATCCTTTGTGCTTCGATCTTGGATGGCTTTGGCTTCTTCTTCTCACCTCGCCTTGGAGCACCTGTTTAGACTTGAAGCCCTTAAATCTTTCTTTTCGGATTGCTTTGAAATTCCTTCACGTGCCTTGAATTTGGAGGGGAATTCCCTTGTGCCTTCGCCGCAATGAAGGAAATTGGCACTTTTTCGGTGGAGAATTTCCCATACTTAGCCAAATTTTGGCTTTGTAATACCTTCAAGATTTTGGCCATTTTTGTGCTCAAATAAACTTCGCCGTTAGGTTTGTCTTCAATTTTGAATTTGGCTTGTATAAGTTGGGTGTACTTGACGGTGTGCCTGCCGTTGTCTTCATTATGCCAAACTCTTGGCGGACTTCCTGTTGGTCTTGCAATGTGCGATGGTGGACTTCCAAGTTTTCTTTCATCTCCCTTCCGGTCGGACTTTACACTTTCTTTGCCATTTTCCTCGCCCTGTGTAGTCATCCACCTGCAGTAAAACAAAACAAATTTATTTTAGATTTTCTCTCTCCTAAAGATAACTTTTCAAGATAAGCTTTGAAAGATTCTCATAAATTTCATTTTCAAGCTTTTAATTTTCTTTCCGTCCAATTTCATTTGGCCATCCCTTTTATCTTGCCATAACTCCTTTCGTCCAAAATTACCTTCCTTCGTCCAAAATTATTTTGCTGAAAATTTTAATCGTCCAAAGTCTCTGGCAAAAATTTTCTTGCTTTTTTCAAAATTTATCTAGCCACGTCCAACTTTATTTGGCCATAAATTTGCTTCGTCCAATTTTACTTTGCCATTACCCTCTTTCGTTGGCCATACTTTCTTGCCATCCTAAGTCACAGGCGAAATTTTCTTCACATCTTCCTAAGTCACTTGGCAAAAATGTTTTAGACTTAGAAGAAATATTTCTAAGTATGGCGAAATTTCGAAGTGCCAAGCATATTTTTTAATTTTTCCATCATTCATACTTAGGCAAAATTTCCAATTTTCACCCCTCATGGCGGACTTATCTTTATTTCATGCCACTTTCATTATGTCCAAGGGTGAACTTTACCTCTCTTCAAGCCACTTTGGGGCGGACTTCACATATTTTATTGCCATTTCACTTTTTGTTTATGATTCACATTTGTCCAAGGCAGACTTAGCAACTCTTCATGCCATCTCTTCACTTTGGTCCATGTGGACTTCATATGACTTTTTTCTTTTTTCAAGCACCTCTCCAAAAGATGGCGGACTTCTTACTTTATTTCCAAGTGCCTTTTAAGCTGACAGACTTTATAAAAACATTTTCCATTTGTTATTCCAGCTGGCGGACTTCATAAAGCACCTGCCAAATGAATTTTCAAAGGTGGGCAGAGTTTACTAAGCCTTTGCCATTTCATTTTGAAGGTGGGCCCACTTCAAAAACTTTATGTCATTAGGTGACTTGACTTTGTCAAATATTTTCCAAGTGTTTTTTAGGCTGGGAGCACTTCCTAAGATGTTTCCTCAATTCACTTTCCAGCTGGCAGACTTCATAAAGCACTTGCTAAATGACTTGCTAAAACATTTTCCATTTGTTATTTGGGCTGAGCGCACTTCCTAAGAAGTTTTCCAAATGTTTTTTTTTTCTTTATCTAATTCTCCAGCTGGCAGACTTTGGAGATTTTTCATGTGCCTTTTAAGCTGGGCGCACTTTAGGAACTCTTAAAACATTTTCACTTTGCCATGTGTCATGGGCGGACTTTATTCATTTGCTTGCCACTTAATATTTGACCAAGGCAGACTTTGGCTTGTGTTTGTCCATTGCTTCATTGCCTTAGACTTTTTCTCTTTTCCATGGGCGGACTTCATTGATTTTCATGCCATTGACATCTTTTGCTAAGGCGGACTTCATGCATTTTTAAGCCATCTCCATTCTAGCTGGGCGGAGTTCCTTCATTTCACTGCCACTTCTATTCTCACCCAAGGCGGACTTCAGCAGATTGGTTGCCATTGCCAAATTTTACCCAGCCACACAAGGGCGGACTTGCTTCTTTTCATTGCCATTGACCATTTGGCTAAGGCTGAAGCTTTCACCATTGACTTCCTCTGTACTTAGGCAATATTCACAATGAATCTCAGTCACCAATTCGCCATGATTACTCAGATCTTTCAGATTTTCCAGATTTTTCATGAATTTCCCAGATTTCCATCAATTTTTTGATAATTTGATGACTGGTTTTTCAAATTTTCCACCATTTTTATGTGATTTTTCCAGAATTCTGTGATTTTCACCATTTTTTTGAGCAAATTTTCCATATTTTTTGAACTTTTTATGTGATTTTCCAGAATTTTACCAAAATTTCAAAAAATTTCGAATCGATTATCTGAGAGTTTCGCTGCTCTTTTCGAACTTCTGAGTGGATTTTTGAAACTCGTGACCTTTCTAAATATAGAAACTTTCTAAAAATAGAAATTTTCCAAAAATAGCAACTTTCCAAAAATAGACCCTAAAAATAGGGAGTCCGGGATATGGGCTAAAACGCAAAATGAAGTCCCTAAAAAATAGGGGCCTGTGAGGGTCAAAAATCAAAAGTAGTTGTTGGATTTGGACTGAATGATAATGATCTTCGGGCTCTCCCGTGTCTTCTAAGCATGATGGCGACGTTTATATAGTGATCTAGGCTAAAACTCATTTGCTTGACTCGGTTGACCATTCAAAATTCAGACTCCTCATTGCAAAAAGATTGGTGATAAGCAATTGTGATGCCAAGGCAAAACCCAAAAGCAAAAAAAAATGAAGGGTCCCCATTTGCAATGGGGTGATGTGTGTAAAGGTTTGAACATCGACCCAATGTTGTTGACGAAAAACATTGGGAAGATTCCAGTGGATGTACAAATGGAGATCGGAGGGAAAATCTTTACACACTATCGTCGATGGAGGATCAAGAGTCAACGTGCTACCCGAAGACACATGGAAGAGTCTTGGGAAGCCTATACTTTGGCCACCAACATTCCAATTAGTGGGTGCCGACCAACACGGCATCAAGCTGTTGGGAACATTGATGGCGTAGAAGGTGACGATCAGGACACAGTCATTCCTACTAAACTTCATAGTCATCCCACTGTAGAAGAAGGCTCACAATGCACTGCTGGGACGAGGATGGTTGATTTCCGCCAAGGCGGATCATAACTGGAAGAGGAACACACTCTCGATCGAGAGCAACGGGCGGAAGTATGCCATTGACTTGAAGAACCAAGCTGTGAGCAAAGAATTGGCTTCCTTCGGATTAGAATCCAATGGAGGAGAGTTGGATGTCAACAAAGGGAGGAAGGCTATGGAATCGAACGTTGATGGCGTTTTTGAACTTGAGAGTTGCTTGGAGGATGAGACAAGCTCCCTAAATGGTCTGTTTCTTTGGAAAATGGTGGATTATGAGGTGTTCCATTGAGAGTGTAACATGCTACAGATTGGAGAAATCCAAGAAGAAGAGGAGAAGGGCACATCCAGGCACACATTTTTGGCCAAGTACGAAGAGTCCATCCAGACATTTTTGGCCGAGTATGGAGAGTACAACCAAACATTTTCGGCCAAGTACAAAGAGTCTAGCCTGACATTTTTGGCCAAGTATGGATAGTCCAACCAAACATTGTCAGCCGAGTATGGAGAGTACAACCAAACATTTCCGACCGAGTATGATGAGTACGAAGGAGAAGAGAAGGGCACGGCCAGCCAAACATTTTTGATCGAGTATGGAGAGTACAAAGAAAGTTTATCAGAACTAGACGATATGCAAGCCCCCAAGTTTGAACAAGAGGTGAAAAAATTGTTGGAGCCAAAAAATGAAAAAATTGAAAAATGATAAAGGGGAATTTGAAAAATGATAAAGGGGAATTTGAAAAATGCGAAAAATGGAAAAATTGAAAAAAATAGAAAAATGGAAAAATGGAGAAAGATGGGAAGAATATAGAGGAGAAATTAAAAAATTCAAAAAATGAAGAGAAGGAAAAAATTAACAAGCAGGAGAAAATTAAAAAGTTAGAAAAAAATGAAATAGGAGAAAAAATAATAAGTGAGGAGAAAATAAATCGAAAAAATAAAACAATAGGAAAAGCAATATTAAAAGGAAAAGTGCAAAATATCAAAATAAAAAATAATACTAAAATCTATATATCACCCAAGAAAGAGGCCGTACGGCCACTAAAGGAATTGACAAAAGAAAGGAACTATCGGCAAAAAAGTAAGCTAAAACCGTACGTCGTACAACATAAAAAAGTAACATTGGATGGGTCGGTACGAGAGATTGAAGGAAGCAAAGAAAGGGCATCGTACGAAAGGCAACAAGAAAGCCTGTACGCCAAAAATAGATCGACAAGAAGGGGCAAAGAAGCAATCAAATCAGACGGTGAAGAGAGCACATAGAAGCCGTACGTCGTACGACTTGGAGCTCTCGTATGGAGAGAGAGCAATCGCCAAGGCAAGGAGCAGAGAGCTCATACAACAAAACAAGTCTACACAAAAATAAAATCACGTGAACATATATTTGCTAGTTCGTACGGAAAAGTGGGACCCATACAAGGAAAAAGTAAGGTGTTGAGTTGTACAACGTACAGAAGAAAGAAGGAATAGACCCCGTACGGAATAATGACAAGGGGAATTGGCATAATAAAGTCACATCGATAGGAGAAGGTGAAACCCAAAGCAAACATCACAAACTCGTACGACTTGCAAATTCAAGAGGATATTCCATACAACATAAAGCAAACCCATACATTATTGTACGACATATGCGTGTAAGGCACAAGTTGAAGATCAACGTATGGTTGAGGCAAAGACTACAAAACGTAAGGTGTAAAGCGAAGGTGGACATCATACATTAGTTAAACAGTGGAAAATCTCTAATTTTTGGCTTTATTAGCATTGGTTTGTCTCTTAAAAATAAATGAAAATGAGGTGCTGAATGGAGTTCTATGTGGTTTCGGAAGTCTTAAATTGGCCTAGGCGGAGGGGTGTTGTCCCTCAATCCCGCTTTGTACTACGATAGGGAGCACGCTAGGGGTGTTTCCCCTAGACCCTGTTGGGGGCATTGCCCCTAGACCCCTGCAAGGGGCGCTGCCCCCAAACCTCTGCAAGGGGTGCTGCCTCTTGACCCCGCTGGGGGCGTTGCCCCAAACCCCCATCAAATTCAATCGAATTACCAAATTCCAGTGCAACCAACCACCACAATACAACTAGAGCCGCTAGCCTCATGACCAAAGTCACTAGTATCATAGTCAATTCACCTAGCCCCACAGTCACACACAACACCATTATAGTTGGACATGGGACATGATTCCTTAGTGGTACATGAGGCCGAGAGGATCTTGACATTTACGAAGCCGGTCGAGAATTACCAGGTGAGAGTTGGCAGAGAAGGATCGAGCACTGGCTGAGAGGAACAAAGTGTTGGCTCAGTTGGTTGAGGTGATGGTTGCCGAGCGGACGAGAGTTGCCACTATCGAGGGGCAATTGGTAGAGGAGGACGATGTAGCCGGTCGAGTTTTCAGTCATTTGGAAGACGACTACTTTTGTGGGGGGATGATTTAGTCGGTCTAGTCAGCCGTAGTCATAGTCGGTTGTAGTCGGCCGAGAGTGTACTTGGTCAGCCATGAGTCATAAGTAAATAAGACTTTAGTTAATGTTAATAATTCATGTACTTGTTGTGTTACGTACTTGTCATGTTAGTTAGTTGTCTCGGGAATTAAGTTCTTGATGAAACAATTAGTTGTAATGAAGGGACGCGATGGTCGGTCTCTCAACCACCGCTAGCGTACTATATGTACTTGAGTCTTGTAGTCAAGAAACACTGTTGCTATGATTATTAATGTTATGATTGTACTGGCATACATTCTATCAATAAAGACAAGTATGATTCTTTTGTGCATTATCTTCTAATATGTACGTTATTTCTGTTAGTTACTTCTGTTTACTCTCATAGTACGTTGGAATTCATCCCAGTGAGTAAACAAAGGTCGGCCTGCAATAATAACTATATTATTATTTCTGCCTTACACTCCATCGCTGCCATATTGTCTTGATTCTCTTGAATGTATTGCTGCCTTTTGGATATTACTCATAGAGAATATTAATCATTGCTTTTCTTTTTAACACATTCACTATTCTTCTTAACATGTTTGCCCCCTCATATCATCTGCTATCCATAATTATTTATCAAGATATACATTTCTTCTTTAATAGTAGCAATAAAATCAATTAATGTGACGTTGATCTTCTCTTTGATATTGCTTTTAACATCAATGATAATCTCGTCCATACACCTTTGACATCAATGACAATATTGCCAACAAGAAGAGGGAGGGGAAATCATCAAAAGGACATTGAGGGGTTGTTTGAGCTAAGACCAGTAGTGTACATGCTCTGTTTACCAGCCTATGTCACTTGCACCTCTTGTATTTTTATTTTGGAATACCAAGTGAGATCCTGCCCATGTTTCAGCAGGAGTTTTTACCCTAAATGGTTTTTTTAATGCATATTTGTCTCCTATTTTCTTGTGGTCTTGTTCTCTCATTTGTTACAATCCTTTTCTTATTTATGCTAAATAAGTTCAGTCTTTATGCTTTCTTTAACTAAGATGAATTCTGTATGTTGATCATGGATGAACTTGACCCATCTTTTGTAATCACTTTCAAACAGAACGCTCTATTACTCATCTTAATAGCAATATTCAGATGCCCAATTAAAGCTTCTAACATTTCCTAGTTCTCTGTTATCCTTCATAGATCAACTGAATTGTTTGCCTTGGCCTTACCTTTCAAATATTATAGAATTTCTCTTCCAAAAGTCCCTAGGTTACCTTTGGAAATTCCATCAAAGTTAACAAGGCAGAATGGGGATTCCATCTGCCACTTATATCTGTTGGCTCTAACAAGCTTTCCCTATCAGCAGGGAATGTCAAAAAAAAACTTTTATGGCTTGATAAATAATCATGCTCAAGGTGACATACACATCAGTGCACATCATGTTAGACAAATGGTATTATATAACCTTGAAAGAAAAACTAAGGAAACTTCAAATAATCAATATAGTGTGCTTTTATTGCTGCATTATTACTGTTTTACTGACCCTTTAAGGCATTTTGTGGGTAAGGGTTGCCTATTTTATAAAACATCACAACTTGTTATTTGACAAAGGCTGGTTACTAAAGCATTGTTGTAAATGTGTTTGGTATGTAGCTATTTGCTGGGATCAGTGGTTTCCAGAGGCAGCAAGGGCAATGGTACTTAAGGGGGCAGAAATTTTGTTCTATCCAACTGCAATAGGTTCTGAACCACAGGATTGTGATCTTGATTCACGCGATCATTGGAAGCGAGTGATGCAAGGGCATGCTGGTGCTAACCTTGTAAGTCTGTATGACTTTTCTTCAGTGAATGAGCAATTACATTGTTGCTTAAGAAGGTCACACACTTAGAGATAACTCTTTTTATATCATGCAAATTCTTACAAAGTGGCTTTATTGTAATTTTGAGCAGCCATTTGTAAATGCCTGCTTACAATAAGATCACATCCATAGAATTGTAATGAACATAGAATGAACATCATAGGCACACCATGGACATTGTGGAAATCTAGGACCTTAATCAATCTTAGAAGACCAGTTCACCATGGTCCCCTTGCTTTATGTACATCCTTGTTTTCTAAAGTCGTGTGATCTTGCTCTCTATTGATCATTACCAAATAAACTCTAGGCTTCTCATTTGCATTCTTGCTCTCTATTGATCATATACCAGTTAAACTCTGGGCTTCTCATTAGCATTTAGTGCACCTAATCTTAACAGAATCATCCCAACACATTCAATAAAAAAATCATCATTTATTATAGGTACCTTTGGTTGCTTCAAATCGAATTGGGAAGGAGGTTATTGAAACTCAACATGGACCAAGTGATATAACATTTTATGGCAACTCCTTCATAGCAGGTGTGCTCATTTAGTTTTAAACATGTTTTTTGAATTTCTTTTTTTATTGGTTTAGAGAAATGTTATAATACTCGGATTCACGTTGCTGTGAACAGGTCCTAGTGGGGAAATTCTATCAGCCGCTAATGAAAAGGATGAAGCAGTCTTGATTTATAAATTTGACCTGAATAAGATCAAGACTAAAAGACATAGCTGGGGAATATTTAGGGATAGGCGACCTGATCTATATAAGGTTCTTTTGACATTGGATGGAAATAGCATGTAACAGAGATAGCAACTCAATGTGGATGATCTTTGGTGATTAAGAATGTTATAATAAGGACACATTACAAGATCATTTTCATGTAACATAGATAAGTCTGTATTTAGGGATGCACGACCTGATGGAAATAGCATGTAACCTAGATAACTCTATGTGGTTGATCTTTGGTGATTAAGATAATAACATAGACTTCTATAATTAAGGAGTCTTTACAAGATCATTTTCATGTGCTTATAATATAATTTACTAGTAATTTCTGTGGTTTGAGACCGTCTGTATATAGAAGTATTCTTCATTATGTTGTTTCTACTATGTTAATCACCATTACTTTCTAAGCTTTTTTACTTTGATTTAAATATAACTAATTGATCTTGCAGTTTATAGTTAACAAACTTGGAAGGTATAATCTATGCAGTAAGTGAAAACAGATATTCTTGCCTGCAATGATCCAAATCTTTGAAAGGAAAAATAAAAACCGTTTGATTGTCATCATTGAATTTTTTTACAAATCAGATTTCTGAGATTCATTGTTTCTCATTTAAAAAAAACCTACATGGAAATTGCAGTGTTGCATCTACTTCTATTTACAAATGCCTAAAGATTGGATCTCCATGGTTTTTTGCCATTTTCTGTAGTATGTACAATGCTGAAGATCATTCACATGTTTAGAGGAATGAAGTTCCCAATCATCTAGAGGGAATGTATCCATGAATCATAGTTACCTGGAGACTCATACCCTGGTACTTGTCTCCCATATTGGAAATGCACCCCCATCTCAGAAACCTGAGGATGTTTCCAGACATGACTTGAGATGAAATTTCTTTGCTCCTTTGAAAATTGGGTAACCTACTATAGAGGTTTCTCAGATATACTATATAAATTATAGTGGGTTTTCCAAAAGTGCTGATGTGAGGTTGACAGAAGCTAAAAAAATTAAAGAAACACACTAATAGACTTGTAATTTTCTACTGTTTACATAAAGATTTAAAGCTGTTTTGTAGTCAAATTTTTTCTATCAAATCCCAAACAGGTAAGAGTATGAAGAGAAACAATAATAAGGCTTAAGATTTTATACATGCAAAATATTGTCATCTTTAAGGGCCCCCACATCATGTTTTTGAAATAATGGCATTCTTCTCCTGGTCTCTTTGTCAAGTTAGTATGGTTTAAATAGAATTGCTTATATCATATGATGATTATCAAGTGCCAATATAATAAAACTTTGATTTAATAGACATCTACTTCAATATTTTAAAAATATGATCTGTTAGTTTTTAAGCATGTAAGTTGCATATCCATTGTATGTGTTTTTTAATTTATTCTAAAGTTATATATATATGCCTGTGCTCCTGGATTTGGTAGGACGTTGGGAAGTTTGGAGAATGATTGGGGTGCCTATGTAATTAATTATCTCGCTTGGGTTATTTGGAAGTGAGTGGAATTGTAAGAAGCTGAATGGTAGAAGGCTATTGGCTACTTAGAAGACTGATCTGGAAGCAGTGCTAGGGAGTAGATTGGTAACTATTTTTATCAGGGAAGATTGCATTATTTGGACAGGTTCTAAATTAGGTCAATACTTGGTCAAGATTAGTTACAAACTTTTGAAAATGGTGGAACTGGATATTGATTGGCCTTTGGGTTTATGCTAGAGTCGAATGTGCTTACCAAGGCAAGTGCTTTTGCATGGATGACTATTTTTTAAGAGAACTCTAATAGGGGACAAATTGCGAATGATAGGGATTGCAGGCCTGCCAAGATGTGTGCTTGACTAACCACCTGCTTCTCAATTGCAAGTACGTAGGTAGGTGTTGGAACTGGATTCAAGAGAGTTTAGGTTGGGAAAGTGCACTTCTAGAAGATATACTTGATTTGTCAAACATTGGCCATGAAAGAAGAAAAGCTCATTTTGGGCTGGTTTGTGGATTTCCAGCACATCGTTGGTTATTTGGCACATTTGGAAGGAGCAAAACAGGCAAATATTCAATGAAGTTGAATTGCAGGTAAAGGTCATAACAAACTTAGAGGTGGATTAAGTGAACTAATAATGTCAAGAATGAAAGGGATGAATATGGGATCCATTCCTTATTTGAGTTGGGATGAGGAGATCACAAAAAAGTGTAGTTTGATCAAATATCCCCATGTAATGAGGGAGTCAAGTTAAGCTACTACCCTAAAGAGGAAAGGAAGAAGGTGAGATGGTTTTTGCTATATTTGGGCAATTGAAGTCACATTTTGATGGGAAATCTCATGGAAGTCCAGGGGCTTCAAGAGTTGGGTGTATAGTCAGAGATGGATTTGGGAATGTTGCATAGGCACTTTCCAAGAATTTGAAAGATGAGATGAATAATGAAGTTGAAGTGCAGGCATTGTTGGCTGGGATAATGTTGTGTGAACAGAAAGCAATCAAACAAATCGACACTGACAAATTTTATGGAATCTAGTAATTTATGGTGTAATTTAAATTCATACACTTTTGCACTCTACCCAATGCTTATACTTCATTTTAACTTTTTCATGAGATTAATGCTGGTGGTTGCTTCCTTAGGGAAATACTCAATATCAAGTTGCCATTTGATACATAGCAGTGGTTTTAATGCATAGTTCTACGAAGTTTCTTGATGGAGGGATGTGAGGATGTGGGGATGGGTTGGGGGACAGGGGGACCAAGGGCCTATGTTTGGGGATGGCGAGGAGATAGTGGTAGCGTGGTGGCAGGGGGCGGTGTTGAAATACATATAGTACTTGAAAAAATAGTTATAAAAAGATGTATAAGTGTTTTAATCAAAAAGGGATCCTACATCTAATGCATAGATCACTAACATCAATCCTTTTTCAAATGAATATTAGGATGCAAATCGACAAGGAGATTAGATTGGCTTCCAACCATGAAGGTGAGTCAACCAGCCTTGGATTTGATCCTTTAATGCCTTGGAAATTGATTGAAATTGAATTGCTTTTGTTAACTTAATGAAACTATGTGACCTAACCCAAAAATGCAACTTTTCAGTAACATGGAAACTATAACATCAAATTCTGATAGCAAATATGAGAAGAATAGAGTATTGTGCACCTGTCACACAAATTTGATCTTGATTTTGGAGGACCAAGTTGCCCAAGGTGCCTATGTCCTTGAAGCTGAATTTGAGATCTGATTTCATAGTCCTTTGGAGCCTATTCAGAGCCTTCTTCCTTCTGGGTTCCATTGTTGGATCTTTGTCGGTTGCTGAGATAACTTAGTTTCTATCTCTTGTCAAGTTGTAGGGTTTGAGTGCAATAATGAGCAAATGGTCTTCAATCTCCCTCTAAACTTCTTCAGATCTGTAACTTGTGCATTCAAAGTGAGAGGAAGGTTGTGCCATATAGGGGCTTTCCTCGATCAAACCTCATGTTGGTGTTTCCACCTCCACAATGACAAAGTCAATGATAAAGAGAGCTTATCCTTTTGAGGGATAGAGGCTGAATGACAAATGAATGATGAATCAACAATGTATTGTAACTCACCACCCAAATCTGATTTTCCTTGAAGGATTGAAGTCATACAAATCTCCTCAAGGCTTGATTGTAGTTTGACTTGATTTGCTTGAAGACCTTCAAGGGTTAGTGCTCATAACAAAATGTATGCATGAACATAAACAAACTCACATAGAACTTGACATGATGCTTTGATATTGAAATGTTGCAACAAGTTTGCTCTTGACTTGCTTTTGACTTGATCTTGATTATGATAATGCGCTTGATTACCAATAATTTCCACTTCGTTCTAAAATGGTGAAACGATTAGGTATTTATAGGCATTTAATCTAATTTCCCGAAAATTAAATCTTGATAGGTGACATTTGATATTTGAAATTCAAATAAAAAATGCCAACTCCGACATATTAAAATTTGGAGGCAAAAAGGAGAACCAAGTCACCTAGGGCGACTGTCTTGGACCTATTTTGCGGGATGTAAAGTGTTAGGAGCAAAATATTAAATGTTTGCTTTGGTTTTGCACATGGGTTTTCTTGATAAATGTCCAAATGGGCTATGGAATGCATAATTTAGGACATTAAATGTTCAATTAGGTTCATGCACATAGGATTTAGCAAAACATAGTGTGAAATTATCAAGGGTGACAATTTACGATGCTACAATAAGAATTGCAAATGAAACTTTGTCAAACTAGTTTTAAACATTTAAATTTTGAAGTGAACATTAACTTGGTGTCACTCCTCTTTTTGCTCCTCAACTCTTTTGCTCTTCATTCACACTGTTTCACCTTACACTTGCAACTCTCATTCTCATACTCACACTATTAGCTTCTTGTTGATTTGTTTTTGTGAATTAAAATGAGGATAGAAGACAATTTTATAGAGTTTGTGGGGTATGGGTGGAGCCCATAGGCCATTAGGATTCAATCTTGGGCACCAAGTTCAAAGAAAAAATGTTTTTTTTTAAAATTGCTTTTTGGTCGTCTGGCCAAGGGAGACTCTTGGGCATCCCCGAGATGATTAGGAGACTCCTAGGAGTCCTCTAGAAGTCTTAGGGACGTCCCGACATCCCTAGCACCTCAACAACATTTTGGAGATAGCGATGCTAGTGGCGGACCAGTTGGGGGATGCCCCCTGCAAGTCCCCAAGTTTGAGACATCCCCATCTTGGAAACACAAGGTTTTTTTTTTTGGGGGGGGGGGAGACGTCTTCGTGGAAGACTGTTTTAATGTCATCCTTTCTCCAAATGAGAAGGCGGGTATGCCTTTCTTGGATGGTTTTATTGCACCCGATGATTTAAATGATTTTAATCTTATTAATGGATAACTCATCCAAAATAATTGTAGACATGGTCAAGCTTTCATAATCTAGTATTTAGATTGATCTCTTTAGGTGATATCTTGTTGACTGATGGATGTTATTTTCATGGAAAATATCATGGTTATTTCTGATCATTGGTGTTGGCTTTCTCCATGGATGATTCTTTAAATTTTCCTCACAAAATGAAGCTCAATGTTGTTGCAACAATCCATATGGAAGTTGTTTCCACTTTGGGTCAGTGACAAACAGCTGAAGGAATATTTTAAAATATAATGATTTGAATCCACATATTTGTCTATCCATAAACAACTAACTATACTGGAAGGACAACTTGTTATCTATTGTTGTTTTTGATGGTTGTTTTGGTTGGGCTAGTACTTTTTGGGCCCTGAGCCCTTTGATGGTTTTTTTCAACTGGACTTGGTGATTCTTTCACCATATGTTGTCTCTTTTTAGTAATAATTCTCTAATTTTTTTAAAAAGTATTAACAATTATTTGATATGCTGCTCCAAGGGACAAAGCTCTTGGCATCCAACATCAAGGCTTTTGCCACAAATGTGTTGAGGTAGCGAGTTATCTTGTTACTGATGCCAATATTGCTTGTTGAGTTAATGCTATTATTTGGAATGCCTTCAAAATCTAAATTAAATCATGTTTGGCTAATCTCAAATGGGGGATGGGGCAATTTAAATTCAACACTATTTTTGAATTCTATTGAATATTAGATACTCATGCTTGTTTTTCACCTTTTTCTTTCAAGATCAATGTTGGTAGTTGCTTCCTCATTGCCATATTTGACATCTCAGCTGCCATTTGATACACATCAATGATTTTAATGCTATCCTTTATCCAAATTAGAAGGGTTTTATGTTTTTCAAGGATCAATTTGCTCAAGTCTTTTGCAAATATTTTTAACCTAATTACTAAGTTGATGTTAAGCTTATTAATGGACAACTCGCCCAGAATAACCGAATACATGGTCAATCTTTCATATATTAGTTTCTAAATACTAGATTCGTCCCTTTAGGTCATAGATGGCAAACTCATTGAAAACTCAATGAGTTGTCAAGTACTCGCCAAAAACTATGTGAGTCGCTGAGTACTTGCCGAAAACTAGGCGAGTCGCTGAGTACTCGTTGAGCCAAACAATCAGTGAATTTTTAGAAGGTTTACTCCCACTCAGACTCTTTGAGTTTTTGGTGAAAACCCGCTGAAATTTTGGCAGGTTTTCGTTAGAAACTCGACTAGCCAAATCAAAAACTCATCACATGCAGGTTTGAAAGGCCACGGCATAAAAAATGAACCCAAAATATTAAAACTCGCCTCTTTTTTCTCAACAAGGCAAGAAAACCCTTCCAACAACAAACACATGATTGAGAGCATTTTTCCATCAAGGAGAGAAGATTGAAAGATATTTTTTTGGTGAATTTCGAAAGAAAATTTGAAGCAAAAGTAGGCTTTTTGTTTTTCATATTTTTGTTTGTTTAAAACACTTTACTTCATTTTGGCTGCAAAATGTTGCATCTAGGTTAAAAAAAATCATTATATGCTAAAAAGTAGGATTTTTGTATTTAAATTCCAAAAAATAAGATTTATCACTATTTTTTCATATCTAACTTTTTTTTTCATTTTTCTTGAAAAAATGTTTAGAATGTATAGATTAGATTAAATTCTTATTGATTCAAACTAATTTATATCGATTTAAACCAAATTTAGGCTGATTTTTAGTGATTTATGTATAATCTAGATTTATATTTTTGTATTAAAAATTTAATATGTTGTGCTTTCACTTTGTATGTGTAGGTTAAATACATAATATAATGACAAATAAAGAAACTTTTGGTTTTGGTTCATCCTCAAGCTCTGCCCCATCAATGCTTGTACCACCACTAATTATAGGCATTCATCTTGTAGGAGCTAGAGACCCTACTTGAAAGTATGTCGTGTAGGGGCTGATGCCTAGACCAGTTATTTGCATTCAATGTGAGAAGCTACATCATGGAGGCATACATTGTCTCAAATACTATCTTGTAGACATTACTCATTGTGATGCTAGGCCTTGTCCTGTGACCACAAAAGAGATAAAAAGAGAGTTAAATGCCCTACTTGCAGTTGCAAAAGAGAAAAAATTACAAAGGGAGAGGACAAAGGAAGCCATAGCAACAAACATATTTGGTGGTCATGGTCATCAACAAGTAGAATCAAATGACGAAAAAATGTCCTAGCATTGCGGGCTCTCTTTACGGTCCACACATCCAAGGCACATCAATCTCCAGGCCCTCCACTTTCTCTACTTCAAGTAGAGTGTCAACACCTACACCTACATGCACACCACACGGTTTTTGTGTGCTTAGAAACACATCTAGAGCACAACCATCATTGGAAGCTACATGGTGGAAGAGGGAGGTGCATGAACATGTAGACATGGCATATGTTGATTTTTGGTATTTCAATGACATTCTTTTTAATGTGGCGAGTAGTCCTTATTGGGACAATTTGGTTACTGCATTGATAGTTGCGGGAAAAGGCTACAAGATGCCTTCTCACAGACTTGAGTGGGAGGTTAGTTAATTTAAATTTTATGCTAAGTTATAAGATAGTAATTTATGTTGAATTTTAGGCTAAATTTATGTTCTTTAATCTATAGTTATTTATATTGAATTTAAGCTAATTTTTGTTTAAAAATTCAAAATTTGTACTTAATTTTACTTTGTATTTGTAGGTTGTTCACAAATGCAATTAAAAGGCCAATGCAAGTAGTGGAAAAGAAAAAGAAGGAATGGAAAAAATATGGCTGCACCATTCTTTCAAATGGGTGGATGGATGGGAAAAACCACACCATTATTAATTTTTTGATTGCTTCAAAACGTGAAGTTATTTTTTTGACTCGGTGGATGCCTCTTGTTACAAGTATGAAGTATGAAGGTGTTGTCATTGATGTCAACTGGTTAACTAGTTTTCAATTGATTGTTGTTGTCATAGAAAGGTAGGGGAAAGGAGGGGGTGTCGCCCCCACCCCCTCCTTTCTATAGTTAGGTAGGGCCCTACTCTAGCTATAATGGGGTGGGGGGTACGACTACCCGCATAGGGTTCAATAGGGCTATCCCTTATATAGTGGGCGAGGGCCCTACTCTAACTATTATAGGGGGGGGACTATACCCCAAAACCCCACTATCCGAAGTGGCCTCGACCCCACCATCCTAAGGAGGGTATGGTCGGTGGGGTTTGTCCCAACCCCACCGGGGTTTCGCCCATTGCCCTAGCTTCACCACCACCTGAGAAAATTGTAATAAAGAAAGGTTGCAGGTGTTCAGTGTTTGCTCCGGGTTTTTCTTTGAAATGTGCTACTATGCTTGTAAGGATTTGAGGTATTGTTCATGGTTGTTGGAAGCTGCTATATCCAGATTTTGGGTTTCTGTATCATTGTATAGTGCGAGTTATGTTCACTAGTTGTGAATTGTGTTTTTCTATGTATCTGGTTGAGGTCTGGGAGAAATGTTGCTCTAGATTTCTTCTTGTTTGACTTTTTTTATCTTACGGTTTTCAGGATAAGTTGAAGAGATCGTGTCAAAGTTAATTTTGTTATCTGGAAAGATTGGATCATGTTAAGGTTGTGTGTTCTTAATTTTTTATGCGTTTACACTAGTTTGGCCGACCTTGTGTTTAACATTACTTTTGAAGCTTATGGAAGCATGTGTTTGGGTCACCCTCATTCTAATTCCATCGTATAATGTTTTGGAGCCGACCTAATTTGAATTTGTAAATGCAAATGGTGTATGGCTAACTTTGGATGAGTTTCAAAGTTGAAGATGGTATAAATACAGGTTGAAATGTTTGTGAAGAGGCAATAATGCAAGCAAGATAGATGCGAGATAGATGCAAAGTTGTGTGTATGTGATGTGAGTTTGAGCAGATCGGTGTGAAATCTAATTGTTGAGTTTCTAGAAGTAGTGAGCTGAAGGTGTACTCTATCATTCATGCATGTCTGCAAGTGTTTGAGCGAGTTGTGGTGGAAATCTCTATTCCATTGAGATTGTTTTCTCTCTATAACAAATATCTTCTATCTTCTTTATAATTTTGTGGCAGTGAGCCCTCCGAGTGGTCAACCCTTGTTGGATAGTGAGTCTTGATCCAAATAGTAAGTCCTATTTTGACAGTGAGTCTTTGTAATTGATTTTGATATTCTCTATATTGTGAGCTAATCCTCACCATGGTTTTTCCCTTATTGGGTTTTCCATGTAAATCTGGTGTTGTGTGTGTATGATGTTTTTCAGTTTCTGCTTTTGCACTTAATGATTAATCATATTAGTAGAGTAAAGGATTTGTGATTGACCTAATTTTTGATGGTAGTTTTTAAAGGTTTAATTTGTTACAACTAATTCACCCCTTCTCTCAGTTGTCTTGTTCAAAAATTGGTATCAGAGCTTGGTTCCTTGGAGAGGAGCTCAACTACTTAAGGAAGGTCCAGGATGGCGAGCAAGATCACTTTTGAGTATCCTAGGTTTGATGGAACTAATTATGCTATCTAGAAAATAAAGATGAAAGGATATCTGGAGTACTGTGGATATGATGTTGAGAAAGCCTATAAGATTGCTTACACTCTTGCTAATGGTCCGAGTACAGTTGATGAAATCAAGGCGCATGAAGCAATCAATAAGTAAAAGTTCGTTTTGAAGAATATTATTTCACATTCTGAGTTGATTAAAGTTCAAAATCTGAAGATTTCTAAAGAAGTCTGGGATGCTTTAGAAAAGATGCATGAAGGATATGAAAAGGTCAAAGAAGCAAAGTTGCAGAATTTGGAGGCATAGTTTGAGATCTTGCATATGTTTGAAGATGAGAACATTAAATTCTATGTATAGAGAGTGGATGAGCTGGTAGGTGGAATGCGAGGACTTGGTGCTACAATAGATGAGTCTAGGATTGTGAAGGAGATTCTTAGAACTCCCCCTGATGCATATAGTGAAAAGGTATCTGCTATTGAGGAATTCATAGATTACAAGACTTATACTAAAGATTAATTATTGGGAACTCTAACATCTTATGAAATGAGAAAGCCTAGCTTGAGAAATGGATTGAAGACAAAAACTGCTTTCAAGGCTACAAGAGCTGAAGATCCAGATGAAGAGAACCTCAATGAAGTAGAAGCTAACTTTGTGAGAAGGATGAAGAAAGGCTCTAGTAAGTATGAAGGTAAGTTACCCTTTAAATTCTTTAGTTGTGGAGGAATAGGTCATTATGCTTCAAGATGTCTGGAAAGAGCTAAGAATAATAAACATAGATTGAGCAAAGAAAACAAAGGGAAGGCGATTAAAAGAGCATACGATGTGAATGAAGATGCTGGTATTTCTGATGAAGAATCTGATTATGGAGATTTTGATGACAATGAATGCTTGTTCTTGGCTATAAAAGATGAATCTACTTCTGCTAATACTGAAAGATAGGTAAAAGAAAGTGCTCTGGAGAAAATTGAAGATACTGTAATTTCTGATCTTCATGCTAAACAAGAAAAGAAGTACTAGGTTGTTGATAGTGGTTGTTCACATCACATGACCAGTGACAGGAGTAACTTGAAAAATATGATGGAGGCTTAGTTAAGTTTGGAGATGATATTGGTGCTAAGATTTGTGGAATAGGTTCAATAATTTTTGATGGAAAGCATAATACTAATGATGTCTACTATGTTAAGGGTTTAAGGCATAATCTCTTGAGCATTGGATAAATGTGTAGTAAAGGATATAACCTTGTATTTGAGGATGAGATATGTGAAATCAAGAAAGGATCCGAAACACTGATTGTTGCAGGAAAGAAGTTTGAAGGAAATATATATCAACTTAAGGATGTTGATGGATAGTGCTTTATGTCTCAGATTAATGGCAGTTGGTTATGGCACTAGAGAATGTGTCATATGAATTTTGACAACTTGGCAAGAATTAGTGCAGTACAAGCCGTAAGAGATTTATCAAGGATTACAAAGCCTGTTAATACTATTTGCGAGAATTGTTAGTTTGGAAAGCAAGTGAGAAACAACTTCAGATCAAATGAAAAATATACTACCGGACTACTGGATTTGATTCATACAGATCCCTGTGGTCCTACAAGAGTCAAAAGTCTATAAGGTGAAAGGTATTTTATGCTTTCGATTGATAATTAATCTAGGCATACATGGGTTACTTTTCTTAGAGAGAAATTTGATGCATTAGATAGATTCAAGGAATTTAAGGCTATGGTAGAAATGAAGTAAATTTGAGAATAAAATGCGTGAGGTTTGACAGAGGTGGTGAATTCACCTCCCTGAGTTTAATATGTTTTGTGAACTTCATGGAATAAAAAGATAGTTATCTGCTCCTAGAACTCCTTAGCAGAATGAAGTTGTTGAAAGAAAGAACAAAACGATTCAAGAAGCTGTTAAATCAATAATTATTGAAGCTGGACTACTATAAGTTTACTGAAGAGAAGCTATTCACAGTACTGTTTATGTGTTCAATTGAGTTCAAGTAAAAGCTAACGGTACAAAGACTCCCTATGAGCTATGGTGTGGAAGAATTCCTACTGTCAAGTATTTCAAGGTATTCAAAAGAAAATGTTATATCAGATAGGATGAAAAAAAATTAGGGAAATTTGATGCTAGATGTGATGAAGGAATCTTCCTTGGATATTCCACTAGAAGCAAAGCTTACAAACGTTTCAATAAAATACTGAGAAAGATTGTAGAAAACACAAATGTTAAGGTTGATGAAGCAGTGAAAAATTCAATTGAAGTTGATGGATATGTATCTGATAAATCTAATTGTATAGAAGTTGAAGAAATTGTGGAAGAACATGAAAGACAAAATGAAGAAGAAGAAGCTTTGGTGGTGTCCTAAAAGACACCTAAATATGTACAAAAGAATCATTCAAAAGATCAAATCATTGGAGTCAAGAGGAAAGGAGTATTAACAAGAAGCAAAGCTATTACTACTAGAATTTATTTATTTGATGATCCGATCTGATCTGATCCGGATCTGAGATCCTAGAAGATAAATTGAGTCAAATTGGCATTATTAAATCTTCCAAGTCTCAAGCCTTGACTGCAAAACAAGGCACTAATAAGCAAAATAAGAAACAAAAGAACCAAGGAGATAGAAAGAAAGATTTAGATCAATCTTCATCTACTTCTAAAGTAGACTCTAAATTCTCTTCAAAAGAGGATTCATCTAAGAAGGAGAATCCCACTTGTGCATATTGCAAGAGGAGTAGACATGAAGAACATTCTTGTTATAAGAAGGATATTGATGAACTAAAACATCTTCTTGAGAAGAACAAAATCAGTTTGCCTCCTCAAATAATTGATTCAGCTTATGCTAATTCAAAATATTCAGAATCTGATAAGGAAAAAGGCCATGCTATAGGGGCAAGTAAATCAAAAGGTAAAGCTCTTTGTGCCTCTACAAGTCTTGGATCAGGGAGATGGCTTCTAGATTATGGAGCTTCTCATCATATGGCTTCTACACAGTCTATGTTCTCTTCTTTTGAGCCTTGTGTTATGCTACCTATTTTGATGGGAAACAATACATGCATGGATGTAATTGGGAAAGGATCTGTTGATATTGGGGATGGCACTTTCAATAATGTTTTGTGTGTACCTCATCTTTCAAACAATCTTCTTTCCATCTATCATATCACTCATGGTGGAACAAGGAAGACTGTGGAATTCACACTTGATCCAGTTATCATCAGAGACTTGAAGAGTAGAGAGATAATTACTATTGGGATAGTTGATCATGCATCTTGATGACGGTTCTGATCCTTTGGTTGTTGATCACACTCCTAGTGTGAGGTTTGATTTTGAGGAGAAATTTGGCTACTTGAACTTGGGTATTCTCACATGTGATCCAATTCTTGAGCCTTGCATTCCTTCTCCTCCATCTATTGTTGCTTCTGAGGATACTAGTGTTGCTACATTCATGGCTTCTTGTGATTCAGTGCAGCAAGATACACATCGTCTTCTAGATATAGCTACTTCAGATGACTACTTGGTAGACATTGCAGGTTTGCTCATAGAGTCTCATATTTCAGATTTGGGAGACACTATTCATGGCATTCATCGTCTCTTTGATGAAGTTGATTCTTCTTTAGTTGTTGTGGAGGAACCTTTGGATCCTCTTGTTAATTCTCCACATGATCATTCATCACAGTTTGACATGATTGTGGATACTTTTGAGCAACATTTGGGGGGGACATCATTGTCTATAGAGGAGATATTGGAATCTTTGGATCTTGTTCTACATACATCTCTACTAGGTTTTGGATTTTCATCTTCATCAATGTGGCCTAGAACACCTGATTTGATGGTGACAGCTTTCGACATCGACATGGAGACACATGAGCAGTTTTCAGAGACTTCATTCATTTTGAGCTTTCTTCCCTTATATTCCTTTCAGGAATGGGAAGACATTCTTCATGCACCTTTGGTTTTGTTTCTTCCTAAGGGGAGGAATGTTGTTCGACGATCGTGGACTATCTTCTACATCCAGTTTCGAGCATCAACCATTGGTACAATTGACTACTTGAGGGAAGGCTACATAGTCTTTCTCATGCTTTCTATTTTGGATGGGACTTCTTCCTTGCATGGGATTATTTCTTATGTTGGGAAACTTGTTTTATTTTCTCTCTTTTGGGGAGGAGTTTTGTCCCATTGGGTTTTCTTTTTTTCTCCGGTTGTGAGAGATTATTTTGTACATAGGTACCTAATATAGCCTAGTAGTTGGGACCCATCCTTGGGTGTTTTCACCCACCTAAGCTATGCTTAAAGCGGGTGTTAGTGTAGGTTTATTAATATTTATTTTTCCTACACATTATTAAGCTTGCTTAGGTTATATCAAAATGGTTAGGATGAGGACATGTGGCATAAATCCATCATTCACATGTGTCACTCGCACCCACCTTTGGGTAGTTGAGTCTCACACCCTCTTTTGGACTTATTTGCCACCTCTCGTAACCATTTGTTTGTCTTTACCTGAGTAGGTATAACCATGTAATTTTGCTTTTACCAAGTAGGTAAAACTCCCACCTATTATGGGTAATGGGAGTTATTACCTCTCTTGGCTTTATTTGCCCTTAATCTTTGCTATATATACAACACTCTCTTCTCCTTTGGCTAGTCAATTAGACTGATTCAGTCAAAGGAGTGTTGATTCTATTCATCTCTAGGTTTCTTGCTTGCTTTCCTTCAGTCACTTTGATCTTGGGTGGTTTCACAACCAAATCTAACAAGCGGGAACACAACGAGATAGAAAAAGTAGATAACAAGGACACAAAAGGGAATGACGAGGGTTTGGATGAGGAGAGGAATCTTGTAACAAGATTTATGTGGAAAATGGGCAAGAGAATGGGGAAAACCTAATGCCTATGAGAAAGTGAAATGTATAACATGATGGCAATAGTAGAGAGAGAAATGAAGCCACAAAAGGGCTAAAGCAAAGCTCTGAAGAATTCTATATCTCCAAAGAAAAACTCTATCAAGATTCCACAACTCCATTGCTCTAAGACTTCAAAATTACAAGATAGTAGCCTATAAGAACAAAAAATGGCATGAAGAGGGTAAGATGAGGGTGGAATGTTTTTGAGCTCCACCCCAACAAGAGGCTCCAACCTCTATTAATTCTTCAATAGTTGATCTTGTTCTCTTTAACTCACAATCTGATTACAACTTATTTTAAATGATGTAAGTCTTCCCTTTCAAGTCAGGTTTACACACATATACTTTCTTCCCTCACAAATCTGATCTAAACTTCACTTATAAATCTGGTCGCCAATCACAAGTTTGATCCAATTTCAAATCTGATCCAAATCATGTACTTTTTCTTTTCACAAATCTGATCACTATCTATGATTTTGAATGATATAACTCTATCTCTTACAAATCAATTTCACATACATATACTTCCCTTCAAAAATTCAATTCAAATAATTCACTCTTCTTCATATATTCAATATAAATCTGAGTTACTCTTATTTTTGTTGTTTTGAATCTGCTTCTTATTTCACATAATATTCATTAAATTGTTGCTTCTAAATCCACATCTTCCACTCTTTATAGCAAATCAAGTTTAAATGATGGGAACATCTCTTTGAAAAGAGATATCCTTTAAAATGGACATGTCCTTTGCTCACAAACATGCGTTAATTCACATACCTATCACTGCCTTTAAAGGCAACGATTGGAAAATGAAATCACTGCCTTTAACTTGAAATAATTTTTGTACTTAATTTGAAATAATTTCTGCACTTTTGTTTGAAAGGATTTTTGCACTTAATTTTGAAATAATTGTTGCACACACCTTCCTCATATCATACGCTGACCATTATATATATTAACTTTGATTTGTCCTCATTTTCATAAGGGTCGGCCTTAGTACTATTCATAAGGAGTCGACCAAAATAGGACTTAATTTATGTGTTTATTTTATCTTTAGTGTGAGCAATATTATAAAGGGATCGGCTGCTTTTAGGAATGCCTTAATTTAGTTTTATCTTGCATAATAATGGATGTCAAATATAAAACAAGTCAGCCATCATAAAGCATTATATGTTATGCATAATCAGACTAGGCATCATAATTAGGCGGACTCTTCATAACTTCCATACCTCTATGATTTCACCAAATAACATCTTTCATTGTTGCCATATTATAGATGAAGTCAGTCATTAATAACAATATGATCACCTTTGGTCTTAACAACTTTCTCCAACCTTTGACATCAATGACAATGTTCTAACAATGACATCAATGACAATCAATTCCAACAAAAAGCAGGTGATAATTAATGGGCTTCGCATGAAATTTTGGTGGAAAAATAAGCAAAAGACAACCCTACTAGAAAAGAGACACATCCTTTTATTTGAGACTCAATTTTCAAGGGAATGCTAAAGAGATCAAAGGCAAGCAAATGATCGTGATTTCGTGTCATTATGATCCATGACGTATGAGCTTTTCAAGGAAAAAATGGGATGGGTTCACTACTCATAGAAGGGGAAACAAAAATATTAAATGTTGGTGGCAAAGGATAAACATCACATGGGATATGTAAGTAAAGCTTATAAAAGGGGTAACACAAGGAATATATAAAATGGTAAATGACATTATGACAAAATTGTGGGTACTAAGTAGGCTGATATGAAATTCACTCATCAATTATGCGTGACATCATCGTAGAGCAAGACAGTAGAATATATTATAACCATAAATACATACTATTCTTACATGTCATCTTGATGTAAAAATCCTAATTACTCTTTTTGAACTTTTGAGAGTCTCTTGATGGTCAACATTAAACTGCTAGTTGACTAGGAAAAACATCTTTATTACCTAACGTAACTGAACATTTTAAAGCCTCTTGGTGGTCAACATAAATGGCTAGTTGGACAGCATCCATGATGTTAGTTGAGTAGGAAGAATATCTTGATTACCTGATGTTACCGCTTTAGCAATCATCTTCCCTAGCCATCCATGGTATATAAGACCCCTTGAGCCAAGGCCACCCACAAACCAGTACTTAGGAATTGTTTTTTGGTGAGGGGCATGATGATTTTTCTTTTCAGTTGGCTTATCCTTTTGCATATATTCTATCACAAAGTTGTCAATGCAACCTAAAATAGGCAATGCACCCAAAGAGTTGCGAGGAGGCATGGCCCTCACACCTGCTTGATAACCCAAAACCATCCAATTTTGAATTGGAGGATATATTGCAGATACCTTTGGCAGGAGTTCTTCAAGTGCTGAAGAAGCTTCCTCTTTAGAAACATCAGAGGACATGTTCGATGATTCCCACTCTTTTGTTGCTCCAATGAGAATCTTGCGTGGACCTTGAGCTGCAAGCCATGCACTTGATAGTATACAAGGTTGTTCATTTCCATATGTCTCCCTGAAATACTATATGATTAGTAAAATAGTATTTTACACTTCAGATATTATTTCCATAGTAACAATCTGTAAGAATTTCTTTTGAATACAAGCTGACCTATTAGCACTTGATAATTCCAAGTGAGCTATAACACCCCTGCAAGTGGAAAGAGGTAATTTTCCTGTGAGCTCTGGTAACAAACTAGCTTTTGCACCCAAACAGACAATTACTGCATCATATTCACCTGCACAAAAGTGAAACTGTTTTAGGGAAAAAAGGGAAGTCAAGAAGTTTTAATTCAATGTGTTTAAGCTAAGTGTAATACATCCAAGTTTCCAACATATTTTCCTTTAGTTGTAGCTTAAGAAAAAGTTGGGAGTTGAGATTGGCCAGTCCTAATCATCAAATTTACATGACAGACATCAAATTTGAATCGTAGAATAGAAATCAGAACATTTTGGAGCTTCTGGCTTCTAGCCATTAATGCTTGCCATCTGTATTGGAAAGGGCAATCCTTAACAAACCAACCTGAGGGGATCATCGGTGTTTAGCAAGGATGAAGCACAAGCAAGGAGGCTCTCCTAACATCCAAGGTCAAAGATCTGTCAAGGAAGTGAAGAGGTTGATGATTCATTTCCAGTTGCAAGCTCTAAACTGAGCTTAGGGAGTAGCACATATTCCAGCCTCTGCCTAGTAGCAATAACCATTAATACTCCCTACCTACATCAGGAAAAGCAATCCCTAAGAATCAACCTGAGGGAGTCATCTGTGTTTAGAAAGGATGAAGCACAATGTAGGAGGTTATCCTATCATCACAGGTCATACATCTGTCAAGAAAACAAAAAGGTTGGTGATGTATCTCCAGTCACAAGTTATAATCTGAGAAAAAGGAGTAACTAATACCCAACTCTAGGCTTAGGTTTTGAGAAAACAAGGTTGCTCTCTGAACACTTTTGGTGTCAAAGTGTTGTGTAACAAGTCTGCTATCATCTGCACCAAAGTTTGTGGCAGACATCAACAAATTGATGTCCCCACTAGTAAAAAAAAAAGGACTAATAGAAGGATGTGATGAATCTTCTTGAACCATGGGAGCTCAAAAAGGATTATGTCACTATTCACAAATGAATAAGCAATAACCTCTACAGCCATTAGTGGAAGTAACAAATGTCTGAACAACTAATACAGGCTTTCAATGATTAATAATGGCATCAGAATAGCCCAAAACTTATATTTATGAAAACTAGTGACAAGTAATTTTCCAATAACCTATGTATGTTTGGAGATGGCGGAAGTATTTTTAGACCTTAATAACTATAAAGCCTCATAAAATAGTTGTTAGTGCTATCTCTCCCAGTTCCAGTGCTAATCAGATGGTTACAAAAACAAATTAGCACCCATATAGAATTGAATGGTACATCCTGCAGATAGATTATCCTTTATCAATTTTCTACTTGCATGAATGCATTCCAATAACATTAATTGGAAGTCACATTTGGCATAGACTAAGATCTTAATGTTAAGACGGATTAAAAACTAAATAATTATTTCACTTGGCTGATTGTGGACGTTGAATTAAGTGGTATGGCAAATGTTAGCCTTAATGTCATCCCAAGGTTTACATTTATATTGTATACTCATTCAAATTTCACTCCCCATTACAAGTATGTGTGCTATCCTGTTCCATTATGTATGGATTAAATCTCTCCACACAAAGGTGCCTGCATAATAATACAAACCGTTCTTGGTTACACTGACATTGCCACCTGGAGAATTAAGATAGTACCAAAAAATTGTCCCAAACACAGTGAGCGGGCCTCATAGGCTGCCTTTGTATCTGTTATTGAACTCCTCCGTAACCCATCTTGCTATACACAACTAAATTCTTCTTGAGCACCACGATGCAATTGTATTTAATCATCCTACTGAACTTGCAACGGAAAGAAATATGGCCATCACCAAACCAAGTCAAGTCACAAGGCTGTCGTTTGACAACCATAGTGATTGTCTATTTGGAAATGGATCTCACTTCTTCGTGCGCCAAACCAACTCCACATATTTTTCCTTCCCGACTTGAATATAGTTTAAATGGAGTTCTTACATACCTTTGGAAAGAGATTAAACAGGTTGCACAATTAAATATTATGCTTAAATAAGAAAGATTAGATGACCATAGCACAAGTTTTTGGAGCTCCTGCATTCTCTTCACCAACATTTTAAATGTTCTATTAGAGTTCTTAACTTCTTTGTCATAAGTTCTAAGACTCCTATGTTCCTGGTGGTTGAAAATTGTTGGTGTAATTAAAAGTGTTGTACCTTGTCCTAAGTCATGATTACACCTTAGTTAAGTTTACTTAGGGACCACATAGGAGGTTGTTGGAGATTTTTCACTTTTGGTGGACTTGACATGTCATTACTTTATCACTTCCACCTTTTGTGGACACATCATGTGATTATCTCTCCACCTTTTGTGGTGATTATCACATTATCACTTTTCCACTTTAGGTGGAGTGATAGGTTTTCATAATTGTCTCATGTCATAAGATTACAACACTTGTCATAATCTTATGCCTTTCTATGTTCTCACCCTGGCTATATAACCAAGGGGTCCTCTATGTACATTTGCTCATTCCATCATATTTGCATTATTGGCAGAATACAGTTTATTCTTGCCATATTGTTTCTATCTCTCTTATGCTTGTGCTTTCTATTAGGCCTCTAGATCTTGGGTGGCTACCTTCATAGCCAATTCTTACATGGTATCAAAGCTATTGGAGTGCCTTTGGATTGTCATCTTGGAGAGATTCTTGGAGGGTTCCATTTTTGGCCTTGTATTGCAGGTGCATTTTGGGAGCTTGTTGCATCAGATCTGAGCTCACCATTGCATCCGGAGTGTTTGAGATAGTTAGATTTGCCTTTTGTTTCATCTCAGTTGGACATTGGAAGCCAAATCTACAAAGGGTTGAAGATTGGAGGTGGTTGCCAGATCCAGGACCTAGCTACCACTTCGAAGCATTTTCAGCTGAAAAGGACATCGCCATCGTGCTCAAAAGGGCCAAAAACCTATAAATCGATTGTCAATTCGTCCAAATCGAAGCAAGTTGTCCGTCGAGGCAAAAAAAATTTGCTGGCCGATCCGTACGGCCCAGCGATCATTGCGTCGGGTACGAAAATATTTTTCAAAAAAAATTATTTTGTAAAAAAAAAAAAATCATTCAAAATTTTTATTTCGTAGTTTTTTATATTGTATAAAGTTTTATTTTTAAAACAAAAAAATTATTAGTACAGTCTGCAGACTGTACAGTCGACAGACCATACCTGCGGTACTGCGTGGTAGGCGGGCCCCACCTCCCATTTTCGTCTGTCGGCGGACAAAAATCCGGCCGGTGGTCATTTAAAAATCGGCGACATCTTTCAAATACACCGTCAGCATTCACAAAATCCCATCGGATCAGAGAATATTTCGTCGTACAAGAAGATTTCGGCAAAACAAAGAATATTCGAGTCACCGCAAAGAATATTCTGGCAAGCCAACTAACTGCGACAGTGACGGGCATACGGCCGTCAAATTTAAACTCATAGTTTGCTAACATCAGCGCCGCGTCAGCATCTTTTTGAAAATTTTGACCCCCTCTCCATTGAGCTTTTCGATTTTGCAGTTCAACTTTGAAGGCTCATATCTTGGTCATTTTGAGGCCTTTTTTGGTGCAATTTTTTTTTATTTGGGCTAATTTTCATGTACTTCGCAGTGGTGAAATTATTTTCTGATTTTGGTGCATAGTTTTTTCATAAAATTTGATTTCTCTTAGGTGTAGCTGAATTGTCACCATTTTTGCAACTTCTGGGGCTTTGTTCAGGCTCATACGAACTCCTTTTCAGGTGCCGTTTTTTTTTTAAAGTGCATGATTTTTTCTGAACTTCACAGTGGTGCTATCAGTTTGTAGTGATTGTGATCAGAAATCGTACTTTCAGCACTTGGTCATTTTTGGCCTATTTTGGCATTTGTAAAGATAAAATCTCAGTTTGGTCTTTTGTATCAGTCATTTGAATCTGTTGTAGCCTACTAAAGGCTGTTGTAAAACATTGAAAATCAGAAGCCCACTTTGCTTGGCTTGCAAGTGGCCATTGTACACGCACTAAGTATAAAGTGCCAAATCATCTTTTTTTTGGGGGGGGGTTCTTTGATTGAGTGAATTTGGGGGGGTGTCTTGTGTGATTGTGCCTCTCTCTCTATCTTGTTTTCTTTCATTTTTCTGCTATGGGTTCTCCTAAGTTTCCTTTGTTAACTCCACATAACTATGCTTCTTGGAAAATTGATGCATGGAGTAAGTTAATGGAAAAATGATTAACTCATTATATTGATGGAACTGTTGTTGCACCATCTGATCCTAAAGCTGATCCCATTGCTTATATGGATTGGCTCACTAAAAATACTATGGCTCTTGGAACTTTAAGAAAATATGTATCAAAAGATCTCATCCTTCAAATTGAAAAATGTAAAACAATTAAAGAAGCTTGGGAAAAGTTTGGTCAATTGTATGGCCAAGTTGATGAGATTAGAGGTTATCAGCTTGAAAATGATCTCACAATGTTAGATCCCAAGAATTTTGATACAATCCAAGACTATGTCTCTAAGGCAAATGAGCTAAGAGCACAGCTTAAGGATTGTGGCATTGATAAGAAGGATGCACAGTTGGTCTACAATTTGTTGGGAAAGCTTCCATTAGAATATGCAGCATTTGTTTTTAGCTTCCAAACCCATCGCTTGACAGTGGGTAGTTCTTTCACTATGCCTTCATTTGATGCATTCACAGAAATGTTGATGTTAGAGCAAGCAAAGTTGATAAGCATGGGGATTCTCAAGTCTTCAAAGTCCAAAGCTTTGGTGGCTAATCAAGGGAATCAAGGGACTCAAGGAAAGGCTTCCAACAAGAAGCAGAAGCAATCTAAGCCAAAGACACAACAAGATAAAGCACAATCATCCTCTCCAAAACAAGGGAATTTTTTATCACAAGGGAATTCTTCATCTTCTCCCAAGAAGGGAAATTCAAGCAAGAAGGAGAGACCAACTTGTTCATATTGCAAGAAGTTTGGTCATGATGAGCATCATTGCCACACTAAGCAAATTGATGAGTTGACAAACATCATCAAGAAGAACAACATCAATTTGCCATCTGCCTACAAGAAGAAGGATTCATCTCCTTCCACTTCCTCACAATCAAAAGGAAAAGGGCAAGCATTTGTGGCTACTTCAGGTTCTTCACAGCAATGGATACTTGACTCGGGTGCCACTCATCACATGGGTTCTACAAGGGAGCAGTTTTCTTCTTTGGAGCCATCTAAGGTACCTCACATCTTCATAGGAGATGATACTCAAGAGGAAGTTGAAGGCGAAGGTTCGCTTGCCATGGATAATGGAACATTTGAGAATGTTCTGTATGTTCCTAACTTGAGTGCCAATCTTCTTTCAATCTACCAAATCACTCACTTTGGAGATGGAAAGAAAGTTGAGTTTCTACCAGATTCAGTTGTGGTCAAAGAACTTAAGGATGATGCCTTGGTTGCAGTGGGACAAGCCAATCACAACACACGGCTTTACCCATTCTCCCACTTTGTGCCTAAGCCTCCTTCTACAGCCTTGCTCACTCATTCAAATTCAGAAAGTAAGCTATGGCATGAGCGATTTGGACATCACAATTACCGCTATCTTCAACAGCTTAGCTCTAAGGATATGGTAACAGGACTCCCTCAAATTAGCTTTTATGAAGGTGTATGTTCAGGTTGTTCCATGGGTAAGCATCCAGAAGAGAAGTTTGACAAAGGGAAGTCTTGGAGAGCTTTGAAAGTTCTTCAGTTGGTTCACAGTGATGTAGCAAGTCCATTTCCAGTGCCATCATTTAGCAAGGCTCGCTATGTCCTCACCTTCATTGATGACTACTCCCGCTTCACTTGGGTCTACTTTCTTGTTCACAAGAGCGAAGTGTTTGACAGATTTCTAGCTTTCAAGGCTCATGTTGAGAAGCAATTTGGGAAGCAAGTCAAGATTCTTCGCACAGACAATGGAAGGGAATATGTGAACAATAGACTTGAGGAATTTTGTACTCTTGAGGGGATTAATCTTCAGCATTCAGTTGCATACACTCCATAGCAGAATGGTGTAGCTGAAAGAAAGAATAGAACCCTTAAGGAGATGGCCAGCTGCATGATTCATGCTCGTTCTCTTGGTCCTCAATTTTGGGCAGAACCTATCAGTTGTGCCACTCACATCCAAAATCGGGTTCCCCATAAAGCTTTGAAGGGTATGACTCATTTTGAGGCTTGGTGTGGTAGAAAACCGGTTGTGAGACACTTCAAAGTTTTTGGTTGTCCAGCTTGGGCACGCATACCTCCAGAGAAGTGCAAGGCATTGGAACCTCAAAGTAGGCCTTGCATCTTTGTTGGATATCCTGAAGGTGTTAAGGCATATAGACTTTTGGATCCAGAGACACATGAGCTATTCATTGAGAGGAGTGTTCACTTTGAGGAAAGCTCTCCTAGCTTGGCCTCTAATCCTCCTCTTCCTTCCTCCATAGTGGAAAGTGATGATAATGACTCAGATGATGATTCTTCCTCAACTCTGACTTGCAGGATCACACCTTCGTAGGGTCCACTTGCAGTTGAGGCACCTCGTCCTTCATCTCCTACTAGACCTCGTTGGGCTCAACAAACTCTTGAGTCAGCAGGTTCTCTTGTTGGGGATCCTTCAAATACTCGAAGGACTCGGTCACAACATCAGGATTTTCCACATGCTTATATTGCTAGTGCTTCAGATCCACAATCCTTTAAGGAGGCTTCAAGCATTCCTGAATGGGATTCAGCAATGGAGGAAGAGTATAGTTCCTTGATGAGGAATCACACATGGGATTTGGTTCCTCTTCCTAAGGGGAGAAAGATGGTTTGATGTAAGTGGATCTATCGGACTAAGTATGCAGCGGATGGTAGTGTGGATAAATACAAAGCTCAGCTTGTGGCAAAAGGTTTCTCACAGGTTCCAGGTGTTGATTATACAGAGACCTTTGCACCCGTTGCTAAGATGAACACCATTCGCTTAACACTTGCTATTGTTGTAGCTCGTGGATGGGTTGTACATCAGATGGATGTGAAGAGTGTATTTCTTCATGGGGATCTTCATGAGGAGATTTACATGGAGCAGCCACAGGGATTCATGCAGGATTCTTCTTTGGTTTGCAAATTGAGGAAGTCTATCTATGGCCTCAAATAGGCCCCTAGGGCTTGGTACGCCAAGATGGATTCCTTTCTTCTCTCAGCAGAGTTCACCAAGTGTCATTTTGATCCGCATGTCTACATTTTGCGACAGGATGATTCTCACTTGCTACTTGCGCTCTATGTTGATGATTTGATCATTACAGGGAGTACCTCATCCATCATTAGCAGTGTCAAATTTTCTTTGCAGGACAGATTTGCTATGATTGACTTGGGCCTTTTGCACTATTTTCTCGGGATTGAGATCACACAATCAACTTTTGGGATTTCTCTTTCTCAGCCCAAGTATGCTCTTGATCTTCTAGCTCGATTTCACATGGCTGATTGTAAGCCTGCCCCAACTCCCTTTCTTTCCGGAGTCAAGCTTGAGGCTGTGTTCTTCTCCACTTGTTGATGCCACTTTGTATCGTCAGCTTGTTGGGAGTCTCATCTACTTGACTCACACACGCCCTGATATCTCCTTTGCAGTTGGCATGGTTTCACGCTTTATGCAGGAACCACATGAGCTTCATTGGAAAGCAGCCAAACGCATCTTGCACTACATACAGGGTACACATCATCATGGGATTCACTATGCAGCAAGTATAGGACTTACCTTGGTGGGATATACAGATTCTGATTGGGTTGGCGATATTGATGATCGTAAGTCCACTTCTGGCTACAACTTTCATCTTGGTTCTGGCCCCATTTGTTGGTAGAGTAAGAAGCAGCATGCTATTGCTCTTTCTTCGACTAAGGCTGAGTATCGAGGGGCTATTAATGCCGCTACTGAGGCTATTTGGCTTCAGAACATTCTCAATGAGTTTGGCTTCACTATTCCACGTCCTACAGTCATTCATTGTGATAATCAGAGCGCCGTTCAAATCTCGAAGAATCCGGTTCACCATCAAAGGACCAAACACATCGAGATTCATATGCACTACATTTGGGAGTTGATACAGGAGCAGGTCATTGATTTGCAGTATTGTCCTACAGCAGAGCAGGTTGCAAATATCTTCACCAAACCCTTCACTGAGAATATATATCATCATTTGCGAGCTCTCTTGGGGGTGCGGGATGTTTCTTCTGAGGTCACTTGACTTCTTCATTCTCTCTTTTGGGGGGGGCTTTTTCCTCACTCGAGGTTTTTCCCTTCTCATCTTTTTGAGTTTAGTTCTTGTTTTGTTTCATCTCTCTTTTGGGGGGTGTTGTGACCTTTTCACACATCGCCCCATTCAAGATGGGGACCCCCTTTTTTTTTTGCTCCGTTCCGGTCTTTTGGCTTGGGTTTTCCTCTCTCTCTCGCCTCTTTTCTCTCGTGTCCGCTCTTCTGGCCGGTCCGGCCATTGAGCTTAAACGCGAAATATTGGCCAAGTCTAAAATTAGGGTTTCATCGCTTCTGGCCAGTCCAAGGTCAAGTAAAGTCAGTAAATTGAAAATTGAACTTAACGATGTTGTCAGCAGGCATCCAGCAGGTTTCCAGCCAAGTTTCATCAAATTCCAAGGTACTTACTATTTTTAGTAAGTCTGCAATTCAGGGCAATTTGTCAGCTATTTTGAGATTCTGATGATCACACTGCATTCAGAGCGTATCAGGCTGCTCGCATGCAAAATTTGATCGAAATTGGACAACTTACTATTTTTAGCAGTTCGGCTTCCGGCACGAATTTCAGGGTCCAGATGCAGAGATTTTCTTTGCATGTCTGGATATTCCTTCTGGGTTTTTCGAGACCTTCGCGATGACGTAACATGCAAGTCGAGGCGACCACTTTCAGGATTCAGCCTTCCGAGGCTATTTTTAGGGTTTGCATGTCGAAATTTCTTTTGCATGTCAGGTGATTCCTGATGGGTTTTTCAAGAGCTTCGCGATGGTGTGACATGCAAACGGAGATTCCCACTCAGTAAGGAACTTGCTATTTTTAGCAGGTGTGTCCCGACAGCCGCCACCCAGCAGTTCAGATTCACGAGCTGATCATAGTGTTGCAGAAACGAAGGCAAACGGAGATCTTTTGATATGCATGCAGAGCAAATTAGGGTTTCAAACTTCGGAGCCTAAAAATAGGCGTAAAAAGTCAAAATCTTCGAAAACCGATGTAAACCATCGCGATCAGCATTCTTCAGGCTATCTGCTGGTGAAATTTCAGGTCAAACGGAGCACTTACTATTTATAGTAAGTCAAATTGGAAACATGCTAAAAATAGTAAATCAGTTGCATGCGTCAGTGTCAGCCAACAGGTCACGTGGTGAGGAGCACCTCGTTCAAATTTCAACTCGATCGGAGCTTGGGAGCTATCAGAAACATGAGCTTGCTATTTATAGTAAGCCACCTTCAGAAACAGGCTATAAATAGCAGGGTGACTAAAAGTGGCAGTGCCAACAGGTTGATAAAGTTATGAGGATGCTATGTTTAAAATTTCAGGTTGATCCGAGCTTCAGAGGCGCAAATTCAGAGAACTTACTATAAATAGCAGGGCACGTAAGCTGGCGAGGATGATAAAAATTCGTCTAAAGTCTGGAGTCTCGTCCAGCAGGCATAGGAAAATGCGCCCATCTCAGCTAGAGGCGTAGAAAATTTCTAAGTGTGAGTTTATCCTTCACACAGGGCAAAATGCGCCCAAGGCAGGAAAGTCAAACAAAAGTCAAAGTTTTTATCCTGCAGCAGGGGCAAAATGCACCCAAGATGAAAGAAGGAAAAGTTGAAAAAGTTTCTAAGGCATGAAAAATCCGCCTCACCCCTCAAAATGCGCCCATCCTCCTCAGGGGATGAAATGCGCCCAGTTCACAAGGTGGTCAAAGCAAAGTCAAACGTGAAAATCCTCCTCATGCATCAAAATGCGCCCAAGATTGATGCTTATCCTTCACAGGGGGTGAAATGCGCCCAAGGTTGCAAGGAGTCAAACGGGGTCAAAGTTCCTTATCCACCAGCAAGGGCAAAATGCGCCCAAATGCATCCATGTCAAGACAAAAATTGGAAGGTGAAGAGTCACCCAAGAACGTTGGAAGAAGAAAATCCTTCACACACACCAAAATGTGCTCAAGGGGAGAGAAAGTCAACAAGGTCAAAGAATCTCGTCCTCCTCCATAGGCAAAATGCGCCCAAACTTGTGCATGTGAAGACAAAAGCGTAGAAGTTGAAGGGTCACAAGGCGTGGTGGCAAGTTTGTCCTCCTCCTACAAGGAAATGCGCCCATGTTTGGATGTGAAAAGTAAATGCAAGTGGTAAATGGGATGAAAAATTTGCCAAAGCGTGGTGAAAAGTAGTAAAAGATAGGCGTTATCCTCCTCCACACTAAGAATGCGCCAAGGGTGGTGAAGGCAAGGTGGTAGGTTAGGCGCTCAAGGTGATCAAGGTATGTGTGGCGTTTTTTTTTAATTTTCCCCTCAAAGTGTGATATGCGCCTAAGGTTATAGGTGTTGGAGATTTTTTTCCTAAGGCGTTGAGGGTGATGTGTGTGTTGGAAAATATTTGAAGGTGTTGAGAATAAAATGCTAAGTGAAGTGTACGCCTATGTTGAAGGGAGTTATAAGGTGTTAGAAATATTTTGAAGGCGTTGAAATGTTTGAAGGTGGTGAAAGCGGGATGAAGTGTGCTAGGCGCCTCAGGGGGAAAAATAAGATATTGCCTAAGTGTTAAAAATTTCTCTAAGGCGTTGGGCTTTTAAAATGAATATTTCCTAAGTGTGGAGTAAAATACAAGTGAAGTGAGGCGTGCCTGGAATGTAAAATTTCCGAATGAAGTTGATAAAAAAATTCCTCTCCACTCGCAATCAAAATTTTTCTAAGGCAAGTTTTCAAAAGTGCAAGATGATTTTAGAAATATTTTCTAAGGCAAAATTATTTTCCTTCGAAAATATGCCTGGAACTCAGATGATAAAATTTTCCGGAGCACGAGCAACTTTTCTCAGTGATGGAGTCAGAGATCGATGATATTGCAAGGTGATTCAAATTTTTCAAGAAGTCAGAGCAACACAGAGTGATCACAGGCGAAAAATCAATTTAAAATGGTGAAAATAATATTTTTCTAAGGTTCAAAATTCGAAAAATTAAACGAACCCGTTCGTTGGGTACCCATGGATCCGAGGCGTTCTGGAGAAAATTTGCTTCTGGGTACTGGACGTTCGCGATGATGAATGGATTTCCAAGTCTTTCAAGCTTCGCCGACACCTTTTCAGTGAAGAATTTAATCAAGGCTCAAATTGTGAATTTTCCTAAGGGAAAATTTTAAATTTTCTAAGGGAAAATTTTAAATTTTCTAAGGCAAACATGAATAAAATGAGTTTTCAAAGTGAATTTTCTTCGAACGATGAATCTGAAGGGAGTTGCCTAGATAAATTTGTTTAAACTCTTCGAGGATGAATTTTCCAGAGCAGATGATGAAGTTAAAAAAAAAAATTCGAATTCAAGTGACAGAGCTCCGGCTGGTGAGTAAAAAATGATGAAATTAAATCAAATTTTCGAAAGCAAAATCCAGAACGCCAGTCAAAGTCAAGTTTCTAGAAGAATAATATTCCCGACGACTGGAGACAAGTGTCAGAGACACCAGAGAGGGAAAATTCGAATTCTTGAAGTGGAGTAGTGGAGTTTAATGGCACTGGCTAAAATTAACTTCTTCTAGAATTCGAGTTTTGGCTATAAAATGAAGATGTTTTTCACTTGTTTTCACAACTGGAGAAGTCGAACTTGCTCTGAGAGTGAAGTGTTGCAGTGAACTGTTGCTTGGAGAGTTTAAAATCTGAATGTTGAGAAGACGCCTTGAGGTTTGAATTTTGCTGAGAAGTTGAGGGGGCGCACTTGGGAGTTGATCAAATTTGTTGCTGAGAGGGGGACGCCTTAAGTTGCTGAGGTTTGAATTTTGCTGAGGAATTCGAGAGTTGCTGAAGTAGTCAAGGTACGCCATTGCTGAAGTAGAAGAGGTACGGCCTTTGCTAGTATTGAGGCTGAAGTCTGAAATTTGATTTGTTGAGCTTAGTTGAAGTTGCCTGTGGGGCGCCTTGAAGTCAAAAGTACGAACTTGTGAGATTGCTGATTGCTGGTTTGAAGTGCAAAGTTAAGAAGTTTAAATTGCTGATTGCTGATAGTGAAATAAAGTCATCAAAGTTCACTTAGAAATCTGTTCTAAGTGTCAGAACTCGAATATATTCAAGTGAAGAAGCTGAGGTTTGCAAACACGAGAGTTATTGCAGCTTCTAGAATTCGACTGCAGCCCCTATCATGCCTTATTTTATTAAATTTAATTGCTGATGAATGTTTGCTATGTTGCGTATGGCTGAAGCAGGACAACCTGAGCGACAATGGTGCCTCCGCATGCTATGATCAAGAAGCCAAAGAAAACGCTCATGCCGGAGTCGCAATTCATTTCAAAGTTGGGCAAGTTGGACGGACACTAACCCGGCTCGCCAACCCTGACACCTTCAAGAACAGTTGTTCGACAGTCATCGGCTTCGGGTCACCGCGACAACATCACCGGCGGGCTATATGTACCGCTGGGTTTTCCGCCACCATTCGCTCGTAGCTTATAATGAGTGCCAATTGCTACGTAGAAAGAACACCGGTCAATCATGTCACCAGATGGCCAAGTGCTTGCCAATCTTACTCCGGCAGCCATTGGTGAAGCTTTCGGGATCCCGGTACATAGGAACATGATTTACAAGTCCAGGGAGCGAGCGGAGCGGATGTATGCTTCTGCTTTTGAACGGTGCATGGATACAATTAACACCCACTGGATGAGGACTCCAAAGCCATCTCGTGCGAAGTTGCCAAAACAGATCATAGCGGAGGACCTGAAGCAGGAATATTGTGATCTTATCATGTTGCTGAGCAGGGTTGGTGGTTGCCCACAGTCCTACATTTTCGAGCCTTGGATGTTTTATTACATCAACCTGGTGCTAGAGGGCAAGGATTATGTCAATTGGGCCGAGATGATAAGCGACAATATACATGAGCAGCTCCTGAGCCTGAGGAGGACCAAAACGTTTTACATGAGCTCCTATCTTGTCTACATGTTGGCACGAATGACGAGGTACAGGGGGATTTCTTACAAGGAACCCGTCGGTTGTGGCTCTCACCAGTTCAAAATCCATGAGGCGTGTACACAGTTGCACCTTTCGAGCACAACCCACTACAAGCATGTCAACGATTCATTCACCATGTACATCACAAGGCTGCTTCAGGAGCGGTTACACTACAGAATCTCTAGAGATGCCCAGGAGTTGATTGAGAGGTATGGGTGCTGGTTTATACAATTTCCGAGATTTTCATACATTAGGCTGCAAGGATTTTCTTCATACCCGTATAGGCTGCCTAAGTACCCAACAGATAGAATAATAATGCTAGAGATATTCTAGACGTTGTTTGCCTTTGACAAAATCCAGAAGAAGAGGAAGAAAGGGGGGATAGAGTTTCCGATTGTGATGGGCAACTCGGATGAGGTGTGTCCTTCGATACAAGCAGCTAGGGAAGCTGAGAGTGAGCTACAATTTTATCACTTCTCATATCATACAAGTCGACA
>VDFB02191024.1:0-29029 GCA_007258455.2 Sequoia sempervirens | reverse complement strand
TTTCAGGTGACACCGTCTTCATGAAGTCCATTGATGCTTCTGCCCAATTCAAAAATGCCACATACCTGTGTGAGGCTATAGAGGAGGTGATAGCTGATGTGGGGGAAGAGAATGTAGTGTAAGTGGTGACAGATAATGCAGCAAATTATGTTGCTGCTGGTAGATTATTGATGGAGAGGCACCCTACTATATTTTGGACTCCATGTGCTGCCCATTGCATTGACCTGATGTTGGAGGATCTTGGCAAGCTCACATGGATCAAAACATGTGTGGAAGCAGCAAAAAACATATGCAAATTTGTATACAACCACACATGGGTGCTTAACCTTATGAGGCAATACACGGGATTGAGGGAGTTGTCTCATTCGCATCAATGTTTGCAACAACTCATCACGATGCAATCCTTGATTCGGTCAAGGGCACCTTATATTATGTTTACTAGTGAGGAGTGGTCTTCTCATCCTTTTCTACAAGCATCGCAGGATTGTTGTGCTGATTGTACTTTTGATGGAGCAAGGGTTTTGGACACCAATGGACGGTATAGTGAAGGTAAAATTTAACACACAGGTTTAATTTTAATCATATTCACTTTTATTTGTTTATTTTCGCTCTGTCTATTTGTGAAACATGTTTGCACTTTTGCAGTTTATTGAGCCCCTTGCTAGTGCTCCCACGAAGCGTATGGGGAGAAGCCTCAATGGGGCTATACATGAGGGCATGGATAGGGCCAAAGAGGCCATTAGATCAGTCTATGGTGGAGTTGAGGAGAAGTATCGTCCCATTTGGGATATCATTGATAGGAGATGGCAAAACCAACTTCATAGGCCCATCCATGTAGCCGCATGTTTCCTAAATCCGGCCTTCCACTTCCGCTGTGATCTCTGTGCAGATAGAGAAATTCTTAGTGGGCTCTACACGACGATAGAGCGGATGTTGCCCGCTGTTACTACACAGGTGGTGTAGGAGATAGATGCCTTCACTAAGGCACAAGGAGACTTCTTTGCACGTCAAATGTGCAAAGATAATAGGACATTACTGCCAGGTAAAAATATATTTAAGGGCATAATTTTCATCTATTTATATTATAATTTATTGTTAAATGTTGAACTTGAACTTGAAACTTGAAATGAGATTGATTTTGTTTCTTTTTCTCATCTCAGATAGTTGGTGGCATATGTTTGGTTCTAATACACCAATCCTGTAGAATATTGCCATTCGTATATTGAGCCAGCCATGCAGTTCATCTGGTTGTAAGGCAATTGGAGTATGTTTGAGCACATACACTCCAAGAAGCGCAATAGATTGACAGTGGAAAGGATGAATGACTTGGTATATGTTCATTACAACCTTCGGCTCAGATACAGGAAGCTTTCTGACCACAACAAAACCCCGATCAGTCTAGAGGAGGTTGATCCATAGTCTGAGTGGGTCACTGAGGCTACAGATGCAGTCTTTAGTGATGAGGACCTTGATTGGGTGGACCAGGCAGAGAGAGAGGCCGAGGTTGTAGCCATGGCTGAGGAGGAGGCTAGAGCACGAGGAGACATAGCTGCTGTCGGTGAGAGTGGCATGGAGAGTTAGACAGAGGCAGAGACTATGGCTGCAGCTGCAACATCATCCAAGACCCTTAGACGCCTTTGTAGGAAGGATGTTGGCTCCACTATGCCATAGGGCATAGAGTCATAGACTTACTTTTGATATTTCATATTTGTATGGAACATTTGATGTCATGGATTTCATATTCCATGAGTTTTGTATACATTTGACTAATTTTATATATCTAAGTATGCTATTTCCTTCAGCAACGCAACTACAATTTGTGTACTTTATACTTATGTAATTGTTGTATACTTGTGCATGTGATCAAGTTTGATTTTATTTGTGTTGTATTCAATAAAGGGTGCTTGAAACAAGTTTTAAATCTTTAAAAATCTCTAAATTTCTAGGGTTTTTTCAATTTTTTTTCATTTTGCCGCGTCTGCGCCGCGTTTGAGTCCCGAGTCGCCGAGTCGCCCTCGCCGAGTCCAAGCCACGTCCGAGTCTCGTTACTATGTCCAAAATAGACATCCACGTTAAGTGGAAATCTAAGATCCACAAATTATGGAAGTCAATTAGACATCCTTAATCAGTGGGATCTGACAATGCATGATTTGTGGGATATGGAGTTTAACTTGGAAAGGGGCATCAAGTTAACTCCAATTACATTTAATGTCTTCTTGAGTTGACTTGGAAAGAGGCATCAAGTCAACTTCAAGTATCGTAAATGCCATTTGGAGGGTAGGACGTCCTTCTTGGTGCCTTTACAACTCACCATTAGTCAATAGTGTTTCTATCCATTCGTTGACTTCTTCAGCCTCAGGGGAGTTAATGCTCTGCAAAATGATGACGTGGCGTTTGAGCATTACTTCGCCTATTGTGAGTTGATGCTGGAAGTCTATACACTGATCAATTGCCTCATCGAACTTGATTGACAAAGAAGCCACCTTGGCCAACTTGCAACTGTCTGGATCATCAAGGAAGGTGTTGCGAATGACATCTCTGAACTGATTCTGCACAGTAACCATCTCAATGTATTCTCCTCCCTCGCGTTGATATTTTATGTGAGGGAAGGATATTACCAACATTCTTGCGAAGTTGATAATATTGGCGACCACCTGTCGGTAGTCAATTAGTTCTACTGAATGGGCATCATAGGCTTTCACCTTGTATGCCAGTTGTTCTTTCCAAGCAAAGAGATGTTGCTTGTTTTCCTCCGAGTAGACTGATTGATATGCCAATTGCAAGTCTGCAATTGTGGTCTCGTGTAATGTCCCCTTCTCAAACCTGATCTTTCCAGTAACCATTGGCCTTTTCTTTGGGAACCCGAAGGCTAGTCGGAAGATAAATTAGGGTTTCCTATTTTTGAGGAGGTCATTGCTCAGAGATGATGGATTCAATGGCGGATTCTTTCTGGGTTTTCAGAGAGCTTCGCAGGGGTATGATCATCTCGGCATTCAGAGCATTTTCCGGAATTTACTATTTTTAGTAAATTCTATTTTTGTCAGTTCAACAGTCGGGTCCAGCATGGTTGACTTCCTATGTCAGTTTGATCAGTTGGCTTGCTCATTGATGGCTTCGGGGCGCATTTGGAGAGATAAGTTGTAATAATTAATTAAAGTCACGTTTTAATAGTATATTATAACGTTGACCCCCTTGGCCTAGTCTGATGACTTCAAGTTGTTTTAAAAAAGTGGTCTTGAGGGTGGCGCCTTCATAAAGGATTATTTCTTATTTTTCTAAAGTCAAAACCAAGCTCTAAAGTGGACGCCATGATTAAAATATCGAATTTAATTAAAATGGTCAATATTGAATTTGAAAGAAAAGGACGCCATTCCTTAAAGAGGATTAGGGTTTTGACTTGAAGAAGAGATTAGGGTTTCATGAAGTCAGCAGGAAATTATATAAGGAAGACTTGGTTCATCATTTTGGCATCTTTGGACAAATATACTGTTATGCTGCCGGATTGGCTCTGGGACTGCTTCGAGGAATGAAGGCCTCCTAGCTTGGGCATCACTTCGTGTTTGCAAGACAACATCTAGTGGTGATATTAGTCTAGTTGTGAGTTCTTTGAAATTTGTGCATTGTAATCTGCAATTGTTTCATTAGGTTTCAGATTTGCATATTAGAAGTTTCTGGTTTGTGCATGTTAGCTACAGCAGATTGGGTTTTAATTCATAAATCAAAAAAGACAAATAATTTCTTTGTGGGTACTGCATTTACCTCATTGTCTAGGGTAGGCGATTAAGTAGTTAAGATTTCAGATTTTAATGTCAAGAATTGAATTTTTAAAGGGAGGTCGTACCTTTCAGCTTGGCCGTACCTTTGATTTGCTTTGGAATTCGTGAAAAATAAATCTGAAGCTTTTGGGTCAGTCGTAGGGTCTTAAGTTGGTCGCCTATATCATGGAAGTATATTGCATGTTATTTCAAGTCAATAGGAAGCCATAAGTGGAAGTTATGAGCATTTGAGTAGTTCTAGAGACTGCTGTTTATGCATTTTAATGAGCAGATTTGTAACAGAAATCAGAAATCAGTATTTGATCCTTGAAAGCATTGTGGTTTTGGTATCACTATCCAAGATAAGAGTGGTTCTCAATGATGTAATGCTGATCCTTTTATTTCATGAGATATTGGCAGGCGAATGCTTCTTGTTTGTAAAACTGACAGTAGTACTGGCAGTCATTCTTTCTTGTTCAAATCTGGTTGTAACTTTCAATTTCAATTAAGTTATTGCAATAGTTATAGCTCCGCCCTATGGTAGCTACTCTCCCATCTTGGGTCAGCAAGCACATTCTGGGTGTCGAGTATTTCCAGTTTCAGCATTTAATTCTGTAATCACTCCGTCATATGGTCGCCCCTCACTCCGCATTGGATTGGGTAGCACATACTTGGCGTTGAGTTCCTTTCTGTATTTAGAGTAGAAGATCCTCTGACCAATGCTCGCCATCATCGGCGCCATTCTGGTTAGAGTTGTTTTCTTGCACGTTTTGGTTTATTCTCTAACCTTAACGGGTGCTCTGCTTTGTAATTTGTAAATTGAAAAACGAAAAAATTTGGCTCGGAATATTTCATCTCGTCTTCTGGCCTCTTCTCTGCTATTCTTTGCTCTGATTGCTGAATCTCTGCATAGAGTCCATGTGCTCTATCTCGTAACTGGTATAGATTTTCTAGTATACATCGCCCTCTGAGAACAAACTCTTCCACTTGATCTCTCAAGTGTTTTCCATATGTCATCAGCTCTTGATGGTTCTGCTCTGCGGGAAGATCCAACAATTCTTGTGGTAAGGCCGAGACATTCGAGGTGCCGTGCATCAAGCTGGAAATGTACAACCTCAACTGTTGGTTCTCATCCTTTAAGGCTTCTTTGTCTTTTCCATCCTTGGCCATTCTTTCTTGGGCACTCACCGAGGCGATTTCGAGAAGGTCTGCCTCCACCTGTCGTGTGGTCTTTCCAAGGTTAAGTTTAGACAATGTGAAGTCTTCCACTTGCACCTCATGTATGCCTTTATCTTCTGGTGGGGCAGTAGTCTCTATGATGAACTCACATTCTGCATTCCTTTCTACATGAACTTGCTTCTTCAACTTCTTCGTCGGCATGTCTTGTGGGACATGGTCAAATTCTGTGAAGTCAAGCTCATAGGAGGGCCTTTCCCTCTTCCTGCCTAGGAAACCCTAGAATCTTGGCTAGCTTCGCTAGGAAGAATATGGGGCCTTTGAATGCCCTAAGTATGAGACTGTGCTAGGGTGACGTCTCTCGGTGGCGATTCCAAGTCGATGGGGACTTGTGACTGCTGTGATGGTGGTGATGTAGGCGGTTTTGTTTCTATTACAGGCACCATTTCTGCTATTGCTTCGTCTGCTACTGGCTCTGCCTCTGCTGCTGCTTCTTCAACAACTATTTCTATTACTAGCTCTAGGGCAACAATACCCATGACTATTTCGGGACTGTGTGTGGCTGTCTCCACATGTATCCCCAGTGTTCTTGGCCTTGTATGCTTTGACATCCTCATCCCTTGGGGAGGATTGCACCACTGCTTCTGCCTGGGCTTCTTTCTTGACGTGGAAGGTGGTGTAGATTGAACCTATGGCGGCTTTGTTCTGGGAGGTACCACCTTCCTTGTTCTCTTGCTGTCGAGGTAGAGTTGGCTATTTCTAACAACTCTACTCGTCCTCTCCTCTTTAGATGGGTTGTCCTTTGCGTACCAATCCACTCTTGGGAGTGGTTGTGAGTCAATTGAATCTACGAAGGATGAGGGGAGAATGACGTCCCCTTCATCATTAGATAAGCCTTCGATGTCTTCTAACATAAAGTCAGCAATTTGCGAGAGCCTGAACTTGCTATAGTTCCTTCTTCGCACTTCATACTCATCGTCACAATTGACCCAATAATCTTCCATAGAAGATTCATGTGATGAGCGTTGCTCGAGATGCGTCGCATAGAGCCTTCTGGGATCATATGACCTCTCGATGAGGTATTTGAGATTAAGCCTCACCGTTTCATGTCTCATCATCTTGGCATCTGCCGCTGTCCTGCATCTATAGAGTCTCATCCCAACGGGAAACTTTACAGCTGTCTTCTTCTTTAAGCGCAAGTAAATGTGAACTTCGGATAACTGCCTTAGGAATTCCATGAAGACTACCCTATCTAAAGGGTATCGTGGCATCATGGCGGGGTGACCAATGTAGCTATACACGCGTGTGTAGGAAAATGTAGGGAATTGGATAAACCAATCCGCCCAATCCGCCATTGCCTCTCTAGCTGTTTGTGAAATACGTACGTGCATCTCATGGTCTAGATCTCATATGGTGTGCATGATGAAGTGATCACTTGTTCTTTTGAAGTGTTGCTTTGCTTGAGTAAACTCAAGACGTGTAAAGTGTTCATGAACCTTCTGCACACCTAAGGTTCCCACATTGTTTAATATCCTGAACTCGCCTTGGAAGGCAATCGGGTATACCAGGTAAGAACACATGTGAAACCTATGAGCTTCTAGAAACCTGGTAATCTGTTGGTGGAGTGTATCATTGATCAGAATGGCCCAGTTGTAATGTTCCCTCTTGTTGATGATTTTTGCAATGACAATACATCCATGACTGGAATTGATTGCCATCCTCCTGTCCAGTGATTCTATTGAGTAGAGTGATTAACACTGCATACTCATCTTTGCATTCTCCTCGTCCAACCAACTTAGGCAAGTTAGCCTTTTTCACTTTCAACCATTTTTTTGCCATTATTCCTTGGTATTTGCTTTTGGCTGCCTCGAATGCTTTGTCACATTTTGTCACTGATATGACCCTGCTGGTAGGGCATGGCGGAATATCAAAATACTTTTCAATGTCCTTGGGCTTTAGACTGCAGATTATCCTCCCATCTATTGACCTGATTTCTCTCGTGGTAGGATTGTAATGCTTAATACAAGCAATTACAAGCTCCACACTCTGTAATGTGATGGGGATGGACGCAGCTTGAAGCAACCTGGACTCTTCTATGTTCTGCAATGTGATCTGATTCATGCCCTCCAAGTCTTCTAGATCAACCACTGGGTTTACTTGATGCAAGTTCGTGTCAGTCGTTTTCAGGTAATCATGGTACAAGGCCGTCTTGGTCTTGTATTGTATCTAAGAGTACTGCATCCTGAATAACTTAAAGATTGACTGCACACTTGACCCTGTTCTGACAATTTTCGAAAACCCCTGAAAATAGCGCCCTGCCGAGAAGTATTTTTTCGGAAAAAATCTGGCACATGGGTTTTGTTCGTGCTTCAATGCTGAACAAACCCAGTTCCTCAGAATTTTGATTCTGAAATTTTTTGGAAAAAAACCCCAAAAATAGGGGCAACAAGTTTGCTGATTCTGGAAAATCTAACATGGGTTTTACTGGAAAATTATTCTGAATCTGCCCAGTTGATTAGATCTATGGTAGCCTGCTGATTTGTGTGACATGCAAGAATACCTAAGACAAGAAAAGAGGAAGTAGATAGAAGATGGATTGGAAGTTTTTAATCTGACTCCCTAAGAAAATCTGTCTCTGAATCCAACCTCTTATTAGAAATCTTCTTATGCCTTTGATCTTCAAGAAATATCGAAGAACGGTCAAAAACCTTGGCCATATCTAAAAATGGCGTCCTTGAGAGCTTATTGTTGTTCTTGATCATCAACTTGCAAACAAATAATGAAGAGGGATGCCTAGATCTTCTTTATATAGACTCAAGCCTGAATCCTTGAAGTTTGGGAGCCTAACTCATGATCTAAACCTGATTTGGCTTGATCTGGAGTTCAAAAGGTAGGTTTCCACTGATTGTGGGGTGAATTGGCCAAGTTTGCCTCCAAAATATCTTATTTGGTCAACAAAAAAGGCCTTTGACCTTTTTAGGTGTCCCTTTTGAGTTTTGAGTGTTTTTTTATCATTTTGTATGTTTGAATGACCTCTGTTTGCCCCTCGTTTCAAGTTGATCAAACGATGTTGAGAGGTTGACGATAGATTCACTGAGTAGCTGGATCTGTGTTGAGGAAACCTTCCTGGGAGGCATTAAGCCAGAAAGCTGAGTATGTGGCCCTAAAAGGAAGGGTGCCTTTCTCAAGAAAGGGCACTTTTTCCTTGCCTTAGTCATTTTTTGATACCTATTCTTTCAATCTCTTCATTTTGACCTCCTGTGCTTTAATTCAAAATTCTCGTTGATCAGAGAATCGGATAATCTCATTTGATGTCTCATCAGGTAACCAGCTCTGCTCCTCAAAAGATGACTGTGGTTTCAGTTTACAGAAGTCAGTTAAAGGTGCCTTAATGCAAGGGCGCCCCTCACTGAAAAGGGCGCTTTTGCCTTCTTGCTCAGTGATTTTCATCCTGAAAGATGCTCCAGTTTGATCCATCACTGCAATCATTTGACTCCTCTCACAGGCTTGTTGACAGATTCGTTGTCGAGCTGCAACGGGATCGAAGAGATCTCTTGAAGGCGACATTTCTCAACGGGTCACATCTTGACCACTTCATTCAAGGGCGCCTTTGCTTGACAAGTGCGCCTTTTCCCATGCTAGTTAGTCATTTCTGATGATTTTCATAACTGCCTTTTTGTGTTGTGTTGACATTCATCGGTGATCACTTTGTCAGATGATCTTGTTGATTGTTTCGTTGTCGAGCCAACAGGAGAACGCTGAGGATGACTGCCTTGGATGATTCAACAGGCTGTATTTGACCCTTGAGATGGAAAGGCGCCTTTCTTTGGAAAGGGCTCTTTTAGCATGTTGAGTGATTTCTCCTTCGTAACGTTTCTAGAGTTAGCCAAATTTTGGCCTTTTCCGGTTTTGAGAATCTCCTTCGTTAAACAACATCTTTTTAGACCTTTTTCGCCATGGTTGCATCGTTGAAGCTTAGCTTTTAGCACCTGGTACTGGCCAATCCACCATTAATGGCTACGGAGCTTGTAACTTTGTTCCTGAAAAATAGAAATAGACCCACCAGAGTAAAATGTGTCTTTTGATGATTTTGACTTGATCAGTGTGATCGAGAAGTCATTTAATCCTATCAAAATCATTTTCAATCATTTTCGGGAAGGTCCTATTTTCCAGGGTTTCCCTGAAAATAGGGGCGTAAAACCCTAATTTTCAAATTTTCAGAATTTTGCACGTGTTCCTTAACAGAAACCCACAAAGACCCTATGTTTGGTTTGACCTAAAACAAACTTTTGACGGCAATTTTACATGATTTAGCTCAATTTAAGCAGAATGCCAAAAATTTATTTTGGGTACAACAAACATGTTATCTAATGAAATGAATGAAATGTTCTTAATGATGTCTATGAGACTCAAGAGTCTATAAGATTCAAGAGTTAAATTATTCTACAAGAAACAAAAGTTTGAACCAACAACCCACAACCCCTATCTCTAACTATCCCTATTTCTTTGTTGATCATGAATCTTCTACTATAAATTTTGATCAAGTAATCTACTATTTTTACTATCCACTCCTCTTCAAACAAAACTGTGAAAGATTCTACTTTTATAGTATTAACATAATTGATTCATATGTACTCATATGCGATTCACTCCATAATGTAACGTCATTTCATTTCCACTAACCTTGATGTGGAAATCCAACAAACCCTATCAGTCCATTTTTCTTCGGATATTTTCACCTCCTTATTTTGCACCTAAAATAGTGTGAGCTTGGTTTTAGTTGGACTATTAGCATTTTGGCTTTCTATTTCATTTCTACTTCTATATAGTGTTTATGCTCATGATCACACATGATATTGATTTACTTGACATAATATGATCACATGAGTGCTTTAACTTTCTCTCTTACAAACTTTTGATTTCTATATTTGTGTTGGGCACTCTTGCATATTGATTCCCCATTTACTCATCCACTTAGTAGTTTGTTTCATCCATGTATTCTATCTTCTATTTAACTTTTCGTCTGAAATTATTTTGGACCAGCAGTACCATTCCATGTTCTTTGTTCTTTTCAAATATCTTAGCATCCAAATCATCACTACTGCTTCTATTAGAAAAGCTTCAACCTCACTAAGATGATCTTATATGACACAATGGCTTTTATTTTGAAACTGTCTTGTAACTTTCCTATGCACCTTCAGTTTGATGTTGATGTATTGCTGTTTCAAATTTCACATCCATTCAACACCATGACATAACAAACAACTCAAATAAGTTATTTATTTTTCAATCCCACTGCTCAACTAATCTGCATTTGTTTTCAAGCATATACAAAGCTTTCCATCCCTTTATCCATTTTGTCCTATAAACCCCTCAATTGAAGTTGCTGTGAAAATCAAAATCTAGATGTTTACATTGATTTTCCACTTGCAAGAGACTCCTTTAAACTCAAAATTTATATGCTTTTTTTTTCTCAGAATAAAAATTATAACCTTCATTTCTGCAAGAAGTATTAACTGGAATTGTCGAGCAACAAAGACTTAAAAGCCCGCCGTTGAGATTCCGGTTAAGAAGAAACTTCTCTCAAAATTAAAGGCTGAAATGCTCGACGCTGAGATTGAAAGCAATGCAGCCAACAACAGTTACGAGTCCACACACAACAACAAAATGACAACACAACGAGATCAGATAGAGATCAGTAAGACAGTGTTGACTGCATGCAGATTTCTCTGCAAAAATGGTGGTTTTGCGGCACAACAGTGGTTTTGTCTTGCCCAATATTTTGTTTTGCAGTCACTTTGCGTGTTCAGTATTGAAAATAAAAAGCTTGAATTGGCAGATGATTTTCTAATAATTTTCAAATAAAATTGAGAAAAAAAAAACTGCATGCATTTATATAGTCGAAATGCAGGCGAATTGGAATGATTTTGGCGGCTTCTGTGTATGTTCGACAAATTTCAATTATTTTGAACGCAAAATCTGTGACAGATTAAAAGCTGGCCACAGATCCAGCCTTGCATACACCTGCATTCAAACATCCAAACCTTGAGGCTGCTAACCTGATAAACAGTTTTAGCATTGCTCCACTCAATAGACGAGGACTCGGCCACATTTTTCTCCTAATATTCAGCTATCAGCTCCATCGAACTGTTCATTGATACAAATTAACCCCAAATTTGGAACCCACCATCTGATTACCTCTAGTCAAAACTGTATGGAACTACAATCGGTGCAGTTTAAATACTGGTCTGCAACTATTATGCACCATTTTTGGACTAGGATAGTTTTTTAGGTTAACATTGCAAAAAATGTTTAGAATTTGAGTTTTTCCTGCAATGAAAATTCTAGTTGAACTTGTTATCTGCGAAGTCTCCACATTTAGCTTTTTTGGATGGATTTCATTTATTGGATTTTTGAGACTTGGGTACTCTTGAACAATAGAGATACATAGAAATTATTGAATGTTTCCCCGCAATGATAACTTTCTAGATGAATATCTTTATATTAATTTTTTTGTTTGTCTAGTATTGCAATAATTGCATGTAACTGAATTTTTTTTGTTGTCTCCATGTGGAATACATTTTAGGCTATCATTTGGAAAATTCTGAGTTTTGTAGGTCATGTTAGTTTTGTTTCAAAATATTCTTATTGACAGGTTTCGGAGGAAATAGAAGGGATACGCTACAACACTGCAATAGCTGCAATGATGGAGTTTGTTAATACAGCTTATAAGGTTGTGCCAATAAACTTCAACGATTTTGTTGAGACTCAAAGTTGTAAATCTAAGGATATAGGTTTATTTATTGAATTTAACTTTTATCTTTCTAATTTGAAAGAGTCAAAAAATATGAGATGCCCTCCTTGGATTATTAAGATTCCCTTAAGACATAAATTTCTCAAGTCAATCAGCTTTCATTATCAAATTCTAATGTCAATGTACATTTCGCTGCTTTGCTATATGCAGTGGGAAAACCGGCCAAAGTCAGTCCTTGAAAAATTTGTTCTTCTTCTTTCTCCTTGTGCACCACATATAGCTGAAGAATTATGGAAGCGACTGGGACATACTGATTCACTTGCATATGAGCCTTGGCCAGTGGTATGTATACTTAGTCTGGATATCTTAAATACGTCTATTTAAAAAATGTTGAGAGGTATCAGATTTCAACTATTTTATCTACTTAAGAGTTATTTTATTTTATTTTAGAATCATTTTACTTATTATATATACATAGACACATAGTGAAAAATTTTAATTTTAGTTTAGTTATATTGTTTATTTTATTTTTATTTGGAGAGCTATTTTATTTATATGTTGTTTTTTAATAGTTTCATTTGCAGGCATTAATATATATTTTATAATTTTGATATCTTTATCTTTAAAAAAAAAAATATTAAAGTCTCTAAATAGTTTTTCTCTAACTTTCTTTCACAATTATGACATGACATCATATGCTTCTGCCCTGTTGTCACTGTAACTTATACCTCTTGACATAATTATAACTTTTTAACATAGATCGCCAAATTGGTAGGTAATTTTCTTTTTATTCTCTCCCCTCCTTTTTAGGTAAACTTAAGAGGGTGCTCACAAAATTAATGGGAACTCCCAACAGATATCACCTACGTACTTTAGGCACTTGAACCTTTCCTAGAAGCCATTTTGTATCTGTGGTGCCTGAAATCAGAATATTTAGAACCAACCTGAGTAATTTTGATTAGTGTCCATAATATATGTTGTCATTCTGTTAGTTTTTGTGGTGTAACTATAAAGTACGGCATCCATTCTCGCGAAATAGGAAAGTTCAGATCTTTGCAGTCTTGAGGAATGCCTACTTTCTTTTGTATGGGTTTTTGTTTTTTAAAATGAAACAAATAAGAATTTTGAATTTGACATCTGTCGGCATTTGTGCTGAATGTCCGTACATATCACTAGGTACAAGAAAGGAATCAAATAAACAATAGAAGAAAAACTGAAAAATAAGTTACAATGCCTATGGCCAAATATAGAATATGCATATAGAATAAATACTTAACTTTGTAGAAATATAATGTGTTAGTAACAGAAATTGCTACCCATCCAATATAACAAAATGTCAAGATTTAATCTTTATCTTTGGAACAGAGAAATAGATATTTATTTTTTAGTACAAATGGAAGCTCTTCTTAGAACAAAAAAAATCGTAGTTAAAATGTATGTGGAAGGTAAAACATAAGAAACAAGCCGAGAGCCATTTCCTACTAGCTGATAAATTAGGTAAACTAAAATATTGCAGGGTATCTTAAAGTAAACTCTTTTTCTAAAATAAATCTACATGTGTCTTATGGAGCTAGACACTTATTCAGAATTATTTGTGCCCAACCTTGCGAGATTTCCTCAAGACAATGTTGCATGTAATACTGTCTCATTAGCTGTGATCTGGGGGACAATCCTATCTTCAGATAGTGAAAGATGGAATTATAGAACATGTAATGGAAAACAAATGTAATTTGACGAACCGTTTCTGCACTTCAATTTAGAGATTAAACAGAACCACTGCAATGTGACGAACCAGATCTGCACTTCAATTTAGAGAGTAAACCATATCCAGCGCACTAAAAAATGAAGATCTGAAAATTAATAGTTAAATCACAGTATGCACAACAAGACTCAAAACCAGATTGCAATTAGACTTCAAGGTAACTCCAATTCGTTTCAGATATTCAGACCCAAATTAAACATACAGGATTTGCACAGCAAATAGAGTTGATAATTGGCGAATATTACAAATCAATCTAGCAGTTTGATCCACCATATAGATCTAGGAACCAATATATATATATATATATCGAGATTGGACTCCACACGAATCATACAGTGATCTGCTCACAGTTCGATCACTACACAAAGATGTCTCACAGATTTTACAAATCATGGGCCTGGGAGTTTGTGTGAACAGAACCAATGAAGGTTTATCTGCCAATGATTAATGAGGCTCTCCCTAGTGGCTCCCTTGTGACGTCTTCTCCCTCACACCGAGCTGTAACAGAGTAAACCTACGAATTGACAATTGAAGAGTCTCAGGACAGATTATGATTTGAAGAGAGAGAAGGCAACAATCTGATAAGGATTTTGTCTTACCAGATCCGACCACCTGTAGAGGGCTACGTCCCTACAAGTGCAAGCGTTTGTGTGTCTTTTCTCCGTGATAATAAACCAAAGCCAGCGATCACATATACATACTAAACTCATAACACCAACCAAAGAGGTCGGCCACAAAGCAAACAAATATTATTTAGGCACCAACAAAGAGTCAGCTTGAAAATTTATTATTTGTCAATAATTTAAATTTTAAATATTATTTATTTATTAATAATTTTATTTATTTATTTATTAAAATGTTAGGCTGGTCAACCCAGCCTTAAATCGGGGACATGACAGTCCTTCCGTCCCAGAAATTGCTTGCCCTCAAGCAATTGCAAGCTTGTGTCCATGAGTGCCGAGACGATCAACAAGTGGTAAACAGTATGGTCTTCAAAACCCAATCTTTTCCGCTGCTTGACTTTGATGTAAATGTCAACAACCCAATACTTGTGAAGCAACCCGTCATGATCCCAAGGAAACAATGCATCAATATGTCAATACCTGGATCCCAATTCTTCACACTATCACATTCCACAAACATGAGAGGATGGATGTATCTCCAAAGGCCATCAACTCCAACCCACTTTCGGACTTCGGAAGATCTCTCATGAATGTGCAAAACAAGGGAAGGGGTCTTCTTACTATCATCCTCATGAGCAAGGTCTGCCAGTTCAAGACTAAGCAAAACCTCAAGTCTATTGTTCCAAATTAGAAAATCATAATAGCCATCATTCCTTTCCACTGTGTCTTTGATCACATCAAACTTCTCCCTCTTCATTGCTTCATGCTCTCCAACAAGTGTTGGTCCCATATGAGTTCCTTCATGAGAATTATAACTCTTATGGCTGAGTGTCGGTCCCATATGAGTTCCTTCATGAGAATTATAACTCTTATGGCTGATCCTTTCGGTTGTCATAGCATAGTAATGTGAAGATATAGGTCTACTGACATACCTTAGAGAATTATCCCTCACGTCATGCTCATGTGTGAGGTCTACCTCCATCTCAACCATTTCTTCTTGTGTGAGGGGATGGTCATCAATAGGTGTTGGTCCACGAGGAGCCTCCAAGTGCAGATCATGTGCTACAAACTCAGACCCCTAGCTGCAAACAATTTTGTCATCATAGAGTCCCTCAATGCCTTTGTAATGTCCCCTCTTCATAGGTAGTGGTCAAGCGTAGCGGTTAGTCTACCAACTGGTCCCTGTAAGCTAATAGAGTGTTCAGGGGACCCTTTTGAGGGTAATCTTTGGTTTGACAATAGACTCTTTGGTGCTTATTTCAGTATTCTTCAGCTCTTCATGCTAGTTTATTTGTGGTGCACCTTCCGGAGGCCATTCAGGAGACTTTGATGCATACTTACTATTTATAGTAAGTCACTGGTATGGTCAATTGGCAGAGTGTCTATATTTGGCACGGTGGCATAATTATATCCTGGAGTTATATTGGTAATATTGGTCCTTTGCATTTAGTATTAATAATGCCAAATAATAAAGTGTGTTACTAAAATATATTAAAGGGAGACTTTATATTTAAAGGATATACGTGATTATTAAAGTATACTTTATATTATTAAGTTGTGCACCAAAAAGGAGGGAAAAGTAAGTGAAATTAAAGTAGCTTAAATGAGATGAAAGTCAAATGCAAATTGAATATTATAAAAGGGAATTTGAAGTTCATTTTATTCATTTTGGATTATTATTCTTGTTTGGAGAAATTTGGAGAAGAGCTTCAGCAAGGGTTTGTTGGTAGTTTGAAGATTTAGGCTTTCTTGAGGATGAAACCCCTTAGAGAGAACAATGTCTATAGGTGTGGATGATCACCCAAGGGCATTCTGAGAGATAATCTTACTCAGAGCCCAGAGGTTATTACAAAGCTTCATCAATTTCTTGGAGATCATCCTTCAGGGTTTATAGAGCTTTCAAGATCAAAAGTTGTCATCCGAGTATGCTTTCAATGTAATTTCAAGGCATTAATAAATCTAAAATGATATAATATTTTATTTGTGCTTCAGCATTTCTTCATTTTGCAATTTCATGCATTTCCTAGAAAATGTTTCAAAAACTACAAAACCAAAACAAACAGAAAAATTAGAAATCAGTTAGAAAATATCCTATCAGGGGTGGGATAGTTCAGCCTTCCTTCATGTCAGCACTCTCTGCTTTCTTCCCGCTGCTCTTAAGCTCAAGAGTGAGCTTATCCACTTCATCTTCCTTCCTTCTCAAGGAATCCACGTAAATCTCATCAAGTGCAAGGAGGTGACCTCTATCCCCAAGTAAGTGTAGGAAGTTTGACTTCACTACCACCAACATCTTTTGGAGTTTTTGCAAGTCATCCAGAGATATTCCTTTGTTAGGCCCTTCATGTCCCCTTAGGGCCTTCCAACACAAATCTGCCATCATCTTATGGATGTCATCAGAGTGAGCTAAGGTGGCCAAAATCTGACTATCATTCATCCTCAATTGCCTTCCCAAGGTGTGTGACTTATGGGGCAGAAATTCTCCATGCAGCATTTCTGATTTGTCTCCTACACCACCATTATAAATCTGATCACTCATTTCTGATTTACATTCACGACCATGCTTCCTAGAGTCAGCCACCTTTGTGACATCGTTTCCACACAACTCATGTTTTGCAGCTAGGTCAACATCAAATTCAGTCAAGGCATCATCATCATAGCAGTGAGGTTTCAAAACACAAGTAGATTCACGCTCCTCTTCCATTAACTCAACTTTATTAAAGGCACCTTGCCCACTACATGACGAAATTTCTGTATTGCTTCCATATGTATGCACATTATCATTATCCAAGTTATCCGAATCAAAATTTGATTCCTTACTAATAAGAGGTAGAGTTGGTGAGGTAATGCCATACTCATAGGATGACATCATACCTCCACCTAGCTGATTAATCAATGCTAGTTTGGCCTCTCCTTCAACCCCTTGTTTACCTTCCATCTCTGGGTGGAATTCTTCCCTATGTGCTTCAATTTGGGGATCTCTCCAAGTCTCTTCTTTTTGTTGGACCTCTTTTATCTGCTCATGCTCACTAAGGGGCTTCTCATGCTTCTTGTGCTCTTCTTCTTTTGAGAATGACTCCAGTTCCTTGCTCTTCTCCTTAGTAATTTCTGTACCTCTCTCTTCTTTCCTCTTTCGTCGAATGTAGTTGTAAAGTCCTCATTTATTTGGGTTTCTATGTTCAAGACATTGTAGATAATCATCAAAAGAAAGTATGGATTTGATCTTATTGGACATTCCTTGATATTGGTCAAAGATCTTGGTGGCTTCATACGGATACCTCTCTTGATCCTTCTGTATCTTCAATATTAGCTCTTGAAGGGAATCCTTGGGTAAGAATTTTGGTCGCCAGTCCATACTCTCACTCCTGTCCAATGTAGATTTGCATGCACCAATTAGACCCGCAGGCTGGCAGGACACACCTGCTCTGATACCATTGTAATTTGACAAACCATTTCTTCACTTCAATTTAGAGATTAAACAATACCACTGCAATATGACGAACCAGTTATGCACTTCAATTTAGAGATTAAACCATATCCAGTGCACTCAGAAATGAAGATCTGAAAATTAATAGTTAAATCACAGTATGCACAGCAAGACTCAAAACCAAATTGCAAATAGACTTCAAGGTAACTCCAATTCGTTTCAGATATTCAAACCCAAATGAAACATACAGGATTTGCACAGCGAATAGAGTTGAGAATTGGCGAATATTACAAATCAATCTAGCAGTTCGATCCACCATGTAGACCTGGGAACCAATAGATATATATATCTTTATCGAGATTGGACTCCACATGAATCATACAATGATCTGCTCACAGTTCGATCACTACACAAAGACATCTCACAGATTTTACAAATCACGGGCCTGGGAGTTTGTGTGAATAGAACCAATGAAGGTTTATCCGCCAATGATTAATGAGGTGTAGTATCCCACCCAGGTGGAATATAGCCAAAACCAAATTTCTGCCTTTGCTTATATAATTTGGGTTTATAAACCAATGCTTGTCTGATCTTTCAATGATTTTCATATAATGCCAGGAAAGATAGCAAATGCTAAACAGTTGCAAAATTAAAATGTACTGAAAGTAAATGCTTGAAAGATTTCTATCTTCCTAATTAAACTTGCACATACATCTCAATCAAATCATGTCCTTCATACAAAGCTTGTGAAAAGACATTGATTATCACACCTGGAATACAATGCCACTAATGGCTGGTTGAAACAGTTTATATCTGCATATCTGGATATTAATAACAACAGCTTAGAGTATCTCAAATTTGTATGCCCGAAATATTGTATTGGTTTCTTCCCTTAAGAAACTGCTACCAAATGAAGATATGCCCTAGCCGTCCCAAGAGGGGCATTAAACGACACTCCAATACAGGCGTTTCAGCCTAGACCCTTCACACGTCCTTGCCAGGGAATATTAACAGCATGCTACAGAATGCATACAGCCTTTGAGGATGCCCACGTGCTAGCTGGGAGGTGTACATACAGCATTTAATATACTCTTTAATAGCTGGACCTGAAACCCTCAAGTATGCTTATATGAATGACTCTCCAAAGCTCTACAAGCCCCACGTGCCAAGAGGATAACGATACAGCCAGAAGTAAATGTCACCAATGATAATATATTCTTTATCTCCAACAATCTTCAGATCTGCAATATATGATCTTGAAACCCTCTTGAAATACTTGCAATAATCTTCACAATGAAGCTCAATACTGTAGCAAACACTTTTCATGTGTACTGTAGCGCGGGTACTGTTGCAGCACATTAAACCCTCGTAATCTTTTGTATTTCTTCTCCAAATAAGCCCAAATGCAGCTCCTGATGTGAAGCTACCGAAAAATGCAGCCTTCAAATGATGTCTCAGACCCTTAGGTAGCAAAACTATGAAGAGACTACGTTCTCCAAAGCTTATACCAGCAAACCCTGGTTTTCAACTTCTCCGAGAGAAGAGCTCAAAGAAACTCCAAATTCTTCAAATATCAAAATGAGTGAATGAATGAGAAATAGATTTGTTGTGTCTTTATATACTTCTCTCAAGCTGGTCGATTTCCTCTGGAAAGCTCTTTAAATCATTTAAAATGATATTTAATATAATTCACGTGCACTTTATAACTTTATCAAATGCTTTAATAAATGGGCACTTAAATCAATAAGTCATTAATTGTACTTTAAGTGACTTAAATTGAGTGTCATGGCCCCATTGGATATAAAGTACACCTAAAACTTTATATTATGACTTTATATAATTTAATTAGCATTAAAGTGACTTTTAATGATAATAACATATTAAATGTTCAATAATTTTCCCAACCAACTAATCATGGAGATCGATACTGCAACTAAGACCTATCCAGGTGCCTTACTAAATATAGCAATACTGACTTCACTGAAATGGTGACTTACTATAAATAGTAAGTGTGAGGAACTGAGTCAAACGAAGGCCAATCCTGAACCAAACTGAGCTCTAGAGAAGAAAACACTTTGATAACTGCCAACCAGGACCCTCTAACCATCTGCACTAGCCTACAAGGGCCAAATAATAGGCTAATCCTTCACACTCTAATGCCTGCGAAAATGGGGACATTACATGAGGCTCTCCCTGGCGGCTCCCTTGTGACGTCTTCTCTGTCACACCGAGCTGTAACAGAGTAAACCTGCGAATTGACAACTGAAGAGTCTCAAGACAGATTATGATTTGAAGAGAGAAGGCGCATTGATTTGATAAGGATTTTGTCTTACCAAATTAGGACCACCTATAGAGGGCTATGTCCCTGTAATGTCGTAAAATTGCACCCCTTACAATTTCACATACATTCTTGTATCCACTTTAGTGTCCACTCCCTTAGCATCTTGAGTAGGCTCATTTTAGCCCCTACATCAGCCTTTTTTCCTTCTCAGGATGCTCCAACACCCCTTTTCAGCAGCTACCCTCGCGTGTCAGCTTTGTATCAAACCTTGTGCTTTCCCCGTTCATGTTGTTTTGTAGCGTGACATGTTCGGACACTAGCGCGCTACGCGGACGTCTGCGCGCCGCACTAGTGTCCTGCAACGTTCAAACGACCATTTTCGTGCATGTTTGCCACTTGTCCTCACCTTTTGTCAGTGTTAACGGCCTGGGACGCCTAGTAACGGCTAGAGAAGCTTCTTTTCCCTTATTAAATGCTATTCTTTCAATTCATTTGTCTCTCTAACTTCTAGCTCCACTCCTAACTTCTCCTCTTCTTCTCCATCTTGGCACTCTCCCATCTTGCTCTTGCTTGCACAACTCTCTTGTTTGTTACAGCAGCCTTCTACAACACCTTCAAGCTCTCTTGGCATCTCTCTTCACAAATCTCCCAAGCTCTTACAACACTCCTTGCAACACTCTTGGCTCTTGCAACTCTCTTGCTCTCTCTCTTTGGCTTCCTTAAGCCTTGCAGCTTCATCTCCATTAACTCATGCTTGTCAGCATCCTGGGATTCCATATCCCCTATCTATTGCATCTCTACTTCGTGATACAAGTTCTCCTCCTCGAGCGAAGATTGCTTTTATCACCTACATTTTGTGATACGGGTTCTCCTCCTCGAGCGGGGTTTGCTTTTATCACATCGCATTTGCTTACTTCTCACTCTTTCTATCTTTTGGCTATTTGTGGAGGTGGGAACACACAAAAATGGGGGTTTGACTGAGGCAAACCCCTATACAGCCCCAACACTTTCTCTCAATCTTACAGAAGTAGGTATTAAAGATATCTACTTGCTGGAGGCTTCATTACTTGGGTTTTCGTGAGTTTTCGTGAGCATTTTTCTCTCTCTTATTCTCTTACTTTATCATTTATTCTTTACTTTGCTTAGTTCTATCACATTTCGTTATTTTCCTATGCTTTAGAAGTTCTCAGCAATCGGAGTAGAAGTAGTCATTTAGCTATTTTCTGTGATAAATTCGCTTTCTGGTCCATACGAGACGCCAGGGCGCCTCTGGGACGCCAACGCGCCGCGCTGTCTTCCGTATCCCGCGCTTCTGTCCTTTGGCCGAGAGCTTGTCAATTTGTCCAGAGAATCTTTGTGACCTGCTCTTTCAGATTCTAGAACTCCCGCACTGTTCCTTGAGGTAGTTTAGGGCAGTTCACCCCGTGAGGCTCTCTGAATGAAGAGAACTTGTGAGTAGCGAACCCCCCTTCTCTACAGTCCCTATAGGTGCAGGCGTTTGTGTGTCTTTTCTCCATGATAATAAACCAAAGCTAGTGATCACATATATATACTAAACTCATAACACCAACCAAAGAGGTCAAACACAAAGCAACAAATATTATTTAGGTGCCAACAAAGAGCCTGCTAGAAAAATTAAATATTATTTGAAAATAATTTAAATTTTAAATATTATTATTTATTTATTAATGATTTTATTTGTTTATTTATTAAAATGTTAGGTTGGCCAGCCCAATCTTAAATCGGGGACATGACAACAAAATGCAAAAGTCAACCAATACACATTCAAATGTAGAAGACTTTAGCAATTGCTGCTCTACTTCAATTCAATGAAAGAATGAATAAGGTATCTTCAGATAGTGACAAATAGAATTATAGAACTTGTAATGGAAAACAAAATGCAGAAGTCAACCAATAATAATTCAAATGCAAAAGACTTTAGCAATTGGTGCTAGTTCTATCCAATGAAGAATGAATAGGGTACAAAACAGATGAATACAGACAATAAGGCTGAGAATGAATATTCTCATGACCAAAAAGGGATAAAACATCAAACTCGTTTGCCTAGATTTTATATCTCTGTATGGTTCATCATTTAGAGTCAAATAATGAACTCTTTATATCTACAATACATTTACAAGAGATTGCAAGAAGGCAATTACAAGTGCAACAACGCTTCACATTCCATAACTATTGTTGGTTGGTCTTCCACCCATTGATGGTTTGGCTTTCAATAGTTGACTGTCCAGATATGTGATCTACAGATGAGGTTGTGTGCAAGTGACATTTGTGCATGCCTGAAGACTACATGGATGGTTGTTGCATGTGGCAAAAATTGTGTCGTGTTGCATGAAGCAGTGCAGATGCTTGAGTGGTAGCTGAAGAACTGTTGATGCTTGAGTTGTAGTGTGAAGCAATATGAAAAGCACACAGATGCAATGGAAAGGAGTGTTGGAACAAGCAAAGTGAGCTAAGTTGTGCTGAGTGCTACAAAAGGCTTGTTGATAGTTGCATAGTTGTACATGGATCATTCGTCTTTTCTTGAGAAGTGATGTGTCTTTGATGAGCTGTAGAAATTGAGTGTGGAGCTGCTGAAATTATACCATTTAACCTCATTTGCATACTATCTGCCCTTGACCAATCTGAACAAATGGTGTGTGCCTTGGCAAGTGCGAGTAGTGGTATTTGCATACAACACCATGAAAGGGGACATCTTAATGGACATGTGATAGGTGGAATTGTAACAATACTCACCCAAATGCAACCATTTCACCCATGCCTTATGCTGCCCTCAAACATAGTTCTGAAGGTATCCTTCTACGGTTCTACCCACTTGTTGACTATTTCAATTTGCCCATCAGTCTGTGGGTGTAATTAGTGTTGGGAGTGAGTTCAATCTCACTCAATCTGAATGACTCCTACCAAAACAAACTCAAAATATTGTTGTCCCTGTTGCTAACAATGTTCTTAGGCAATCTGTGTAACCTAAACACCCCCCTGAAAAACAAATCTGCCACTTGTATTGCTGTGAACACTACTAAAATAGCAAAAAAGTGAGCAAATTTGGTCAACCTGTCAATAACCACATATATACAATCCTTCCCTTGCACTTTGGGAAGACTTGTAATGAAATCCATTAAGATACTTTCCCATTTTTGATTGGGAATGGGCAAGGGCTGCAATAAACCAGCAAGGAAGGTATGCTCTTTTTTGTTCCTGTTGGCACACAAGACACTCCCTAACATTCCTTAAGCCCTTTCCAAGAGAATCTTTCTCGGATCTTCCTGTAAGTCTTGTAGAAACTAGGGTAACCTGTAATGTCCCCATGCGGGGTTGGGTGCATCCTGGCGGCCACGTGTCCGTGGGAGTTTGCGTAAGACCCCAAATTCTTCGGTGGTGGCTTCGATGGTGAAAGATTCCTCCCTAGTCGTCACCCTTAACACCTTGGGTAGCTGCCCTCACTACTAGGCCGGTCTTTGATACCACTAAGACCCAACCACTACACCAAAAGACCGGCCTAGTAGTGAGGGAGGCTACCTAGGGTGTTAAGGGTGACGACTAGGGAGGAATCTTTCACCACCGAAGCCACCACCAGAGAATCTGGGGTCTTACACAAACTCCCACAGACATGTGGCCGCCGGGATGCACCTAGCCACACACGGGGACATTACATAACTAGCGATTGGTGCATCATGAAATGACCTCATAATCTTCACCTTAAGCTTCGATTCAAGAACCAAAAAGATTCTCTCCTTGTAAAGTATGAGTTCATCCACTACTTTGTACCTGTCATCATGCAAAGTACTATCCAAAATACTATCGGCCAATGAGTTCTTAGTGTACTCCGCAAGAATTTGTTCTTTCCAATTAGCTGTAATTTCCATCAATGAACATAAATGTGGCCTTCTTGACAATTCATCATCCACTACATTTTTCTTCCCTTTGATATATTCAATGTCAAAATCATAAGCTTGTATCTTACTTACCCACTTTTGCTTCCTGTCATTAAAATCCTTTTGATTTAGGAAAACTTGAGGCTATTATGATTTGTTTTGACAATGAACTTACCCCCCACAAGGTATTGCCTGAACTTGGCCAAAGCATGCATGATTGCAAGCATCTTCTTGTCATAGATTGAGTAGCATCTCTCTCCACCTCTCAACTTCCTAGTCTCATAGGCAATTGGGTGCTTATTTTGCATTAGGATAGCACTTATACCCTCACCGGATGCATCACATTCAAGCTTAGATGGCCTGGAAAAGTCAAGAATAGCTAAGACAGGGCATGTGCTCATGATTTGCTTGAAATGATCAAATGATTTCTGCAGTGAATCAAACCATGCAAAGGCTCCCTTTTTAGTGAGATCCGTAAGTGGAGCAGCCAATTGTGAAAAAACCTTAACAAATCTCTTGTAAAAACCACAAAGCCCAAAAAATCCCTTCAACTAAGAGAGATTTGTTGGTGGAAGCCAATCTAAAATTGCTTTGATTTTCTCTTGATCAACACTAACTCCCTTACGGCTGATGTGTGGCCAAGATATAGAAGCTCTATTATTCCGAAATCGCATTTTGATTCCTTAGCATATAAACACTTTGCTTCAAGAATGCTCAAAACCTCATCTAAATGCTTCATTTGCTCCTCCCATGTCCTACTGAAAATCAAGATGTCATAAAAAAATATCAAAACAAATTTTCGGAGCTGCTTGTTAAACACCCAATTCATGAAAGATTGAAATGTAGCAAGGGCATTGGTTAAACCAAAAGGCATAACCAAAAACTCAAAATGACCAAAGTGGCATCTGAAGTTTGTTTTCTCTATGTCTTCCTCTCGAAGCCTTATCTGATGATAGCTCAACCTCAAATCTATCTTTGAGGAGTAGATAGCTCCATGTAGCTCATCAATTAGCTCATCAATCCTAGGAATGGGATACCTATTTTTGATAGTCTTTTTATTTAGAGCCCTATAATCAATGTACATTCACGTAGTCCCATCTTTTTTCTTTACCAACACAATTGATGAAGCAAAAGGGCTCTTACTTGGCTGGGTATGTCCCATCTCTAAAAGCTCCTTTATTGCCTTCTTCATCTCGTCCATATGCCTCTTTGGATGCTTGTAGGGAGTGGTAATAACAGGTTTAGCTCTCTCCTCCAACTCTATCATGTGCTCAATTCCTCTATCAAGAGGCCTACCTAGAGGTATACTATTTGTTACCTTGCTTACTTGGTTAGGAAGTAAGCAAATACGGAGGTAGCTCCTTTTACGCAATCAATGACTTAGGCATAATAACACAGCTCCTGTCGTTGTGCTTAAAAAGTCTAAAAAGGAAACCAAACTAAACTATCCAACCTTTGACCTCCTTAACAGAGGTACAAGTTGCAACTATATATCTAATTGGAATTTTAGTTTTGCGACTACTAACTACAACTAAACTTAATTACTTAAAATTCTATCCGATTTCCTCAAAGGAAAGCAATGACATGAGGAAGCCAGACAAGGAACTGACTATCGGTGATAAGCGAGTGTAGATTCTCAGCGAGAGGCAAAAAGGTGGCATCTATCGGCTCTCGAAATCTAAACAAGCTTATTGGTAACAACAACACCCGATAAAGCGTATCACAGTTCTCAGCAGAGGCAAGGTGGCGACCTATGAGCTCAATCCGAATAGAAGTTTATTATTCCTGGCACTATTATCGATAATCAAGAAGTGCAAGATTCTATGCTTGAAGGCAAGGTGTACAACTATCATCTCAGATTTGAACAAGCAGTGAACCTGAAACAGATTTTATCTAACTATGGAAAGAATTCACCATTACGATTGCATGAAACCCTATGTGGCATAACAATTAATCATAATAGTAAAGACGCATGAACAAATACCAAAAGAGCAATATTGAGACAGGAATCAGGCATAGCATATATTTCTCTCTCGTGCAAAAGTTATGTACAAATGAGCAAAAGCTCTTATTTATAGACATCAAAAGGTGTAGGGAACCCTAAAATCACCTTGAGTCAACTACAGTCTTGCAATGCATGCAAGATTTATTATTAAACCCTAATAAAGTAAACTATATAGTTAACTGGAAAACTACCATCAGTTAACCGATACATTTAACCTAAATGGACAATGTGCAAGCATGCACGTCCTTATTTAAAGCGAAGTTAACTGGACACTACCCTCAGTTAACTGGAAACCCTAACCCCAACTCCTGTGTAGATAATTCCAAGGAAGAGATAAGCATGTGTGAAGTCAGCAAGTGAACTCAAGACTAAAAGTCGAGTTAACTGTTGCTCATGACTCATCCCTCAAAATTAACTGCAGGTCCCAATTGGCAGATCACTCCATGTCATCTCGGTCTAACACTTCGACCAAGAACTCATCAATCTCTTTGTCTTCAGGCACTTTGATGCTATCCAAAAGAACAGTCTGCTTCTTCAGTTCTCTGCCACTTTCTTTGACCATATGCATGCCATCTCTAACATCCTCAGTCGCCTTTCTGAAACTAGCTGAAATAACTGAGATATTCTCCAACTTAGGCGCCATAGGATCTCCTTCCAGGTTATCACGAATCAGCTTCTCGAATTCAGCTTGCACTTTGTCCAATTCAACATATGTGCCATCTTCAAGAAGATAATGACACGGAATCTGAACAACAAAACCACTGACAAGTGCAAGTACTCCAATCACATCATCTTTCAATGAAAACAATTTGGCAGAGATCTTTTCACATATCTCCATTTTGAAAAGGTGCTGCTCTCTCCAAGTAAAAACCTTCTCTTGATCTTCATCAATCTCCAAGGCATCGTATGCAAAAGACAACTGAGACACAAGAACACGATCCTTGGCTAAGCTCTCTGCAACTGAAATCTCGAGCAACTGAACACCTTGACAAAGCTTATGTGCATCACTCCTCAACTGATACAAATCTGCAAGAAGATGTCGACCTGTAGCAACTAAACTCTCAACCCGGTTATCAAAGTCTGCCATGGTGACTAAGCGATCGGAGTTTTAGTTGTTCTCTGGTGTATCTTCGAGAAGAGCGAGGTGCTCTACTTGAACCTCCGTGAACAAGATCAAATATCTGGCCGAAGTTGACTATTTTTCAGCCTTAAGCAGTGCCTTATCCTCTCCATCCTTCGTGATACGTTCTTCAAGATTATTGGTAACAATCTTAAGAAGAGTCACGTCTGTCTCTCGAGTGGTCCTGCCAAGATTTGCCTTAGTAAATGTAAAGTCACCAACTTCGACTTCATCTAGGTTCTTTCCCTCCGGAGGAATAGCAACTTCTATAACAATCTCTGATTCTGGAGTCTTCTCAATATGCACCTGTTTCTTAATCTTCTTGTTCGACCTTCTCTGATAAGGCTCCCCGAACTCAAATAAATCAAGGTTGTATGAAGGTTCACGCCTCTGTCTTCCCAAAGACCTCTCGAGCCAACAAGATTGAACAATATCATCAATTCGAGGAGAGACTGTCCCTGATGTATCCACCTATGGCGGTTCAGTTGTCTCCGATCCAACTCGAATTGGTATCTTAGGCTTCGAATCTATGTCAATAGGTTGCACGTGAGGCGAACTCGGAGGCGAAACGTGAGGCTCAGCTTGAATAACTGTCTCTACTGGAATCTCAAGAACATTCTCAACTTGTTTCTGCTTCCTCTTACCAGTAGCTCTCTTTCCCGTGTTTCCATTGAGTCTAACCCCCTCAGGAGGTATCACAATAGCCTTGACTCGAGGTCTTGACCTAGAAGTAGAAGGCAATGAAGAAAAATCCTTTGGCGGCTCTACTACAGGAACTGACTTTCGCTTCCGCTTACTCTCCAAGAACTGCTTGCTGGTTTTGATAACCGATCTAGAAACCTCTTCAATAGAAGTATTCTCCTTGGCATACCAATCTAGTGAACGAAGTGGCTGCCAAGCAATCTGATCTCTGACATATGAATTGAGAAGAACTTCTCCATCATCATCCGATAGACCATCAACATCTTCTGATAAGTAATCAGAGAGCTGACCGATAGTAAGTCTACAATAATGACGACGACGAACCTCGAATTCATCCTCACAATTAGCCCAGAAATCTTCAAGTGCTGGCTTATGTGCAATCCGTCGCTCTAACCTGTCTGCATAATGACCCAGAGGATCATAGGAACGCCTCTCAGTATAAGTTTTGAACTTGAACCTCTCTATCTCGATAGACATAAGCCTAGCATCTGTTGCAGCATTGCATGTGAAAATTCCCAATGTAAATGGAAAATTAGCCGCAGTCTTATGACGACTACGAAGAAAGAAATGAACATACTGCATCTGCTTGAGAAACTCCATGAAGATGATCTTGTCTGAAGAATACCTCGGCAACATCAGGGGCTCTCCAACATATCCGTAAACCGGGATGTATGTGAAAGTAGGGAATTGAATAAACCAATCCGCCCAAGTCTCCATTGCTGATTTTGCCTCGGTAGAAATACGAATGTGCATCTCGTTATCAAGATCCCTAACTATCCTCATAGAAAAGTGATCATTCACTGCTCGGAAATCTTGCTCAGATTTAGAGAACTCCAACTGAGGATAATACTCGTGAACACGTTGAACACCGAGAGTGCCATTAGTCTTTAGATGTTTGTAGCTACCCTAGAATGCAACTAAGTATACCAAGTAGGATATCATATGAAACTCATGAAACTTGAGAAAATTAGTAATCTGCTGATGTAAGCAATCACTAATCAACATGGCCCAGTCAAAATGTTCTGTGCCATCAATGATCCTGGAAATAAGATAGAACATCCATGAACGGAAAGTGCTAGCATCCTGCTGACCTGTAACTCAATTTAGCAAAGTTATCAAAACAACAATCTCGTCCTTGAATTCACCACGGCCAACCTTCTTAGGCATGTTAGTCTTCTGAACTTTCAGCCATTTCTGAGCTACCTTTCTCTGCGAACGTTGTTGATCTCCATCCCAAATCTTCTCACAGGCCTCAATAACCACAGTAAAGTTATCTGAACGAGGAGAAATACCAAAAGATTTCTCTATGTCCTTCGGTTTGAGACTGCAAACAACTCTCCCGTCAACCGATCTGATTTGTTGTGAAGATGAGTCATAATGCTTGATGCAAGCAAGAACAAACTCGAGATCAAAAGTAGTAACAGGAATAGATGCTGCTGCCAGCAATCCGGAACGCTCAAGATTTCTCAACGAATTGCTGCTAACACCCTCCAGACTGTTTAGATTAACCACTGGATAAACATGATTTAGGTCT
>VDFB02191023.1:0-20581 GCA_007258455.2 Sequoia sempervirens | reverse complement strand
TAATTGAACCCTAATTGTAGATTCATAACTCTAATCATAACCCTAAGTGAACACTAATCCTAATCAAACCCTAACCCTAGCCTTCAAGTTATCATATAATCTAATTATCTCTCTTATCTAAATTTGGGTTGAATTATTTTTCCTTTATTTTTAATTGCATACATTTTTTGTTTATTAGATCTTATTTTATGCATGTATGCAAATATAATTTTACTTCTACATTCATTCTATGCCCATTTTTTTCATGATATTTTAACATTCATTTTCTGGAATATTAGATCAATCTCACACATATAAATATGAAACCTCAAAATTTTAAAATTGAATTCTACCCAGAACATAGACACACAATTGAAAAAATTCTCAAAAGAAGAATGACAAAATCATTAACATTTCATTCAAAATTCACTCTAATCCACATAAGGAGAGAAAATATATTAGAATTATATGTTTATTCATGCTTATAAGTCATATCTGCATACAATTTAAGATAATTTGTATATATTCATCCAAAACTCAAAACAGCCTATCTATTCTATTTCATTCGCTTGTTAACAACCAATGGCACCACAGATATCACTTCCTCATTAGAGGATAGATATCTTTCTACCCATATATTCAACTCAAAACCTAGCTAGAGCTTTCATCAGTTCTCTCCCTACAAATGAGCCTTGAATTCCCTTTTATATGACAAGGGAGCAACAAGCTTCGGGCTCAAATGCAATTTCACCACAAATTTTCATTTGAACAAAATCTCCATTGCATTTGACTTTCATCACAAAACTTCCCACATGTTGAATCTGCAAAACATATATAGTGCATGAACTGGGGAAAGGTAAAAGAAAAGGGAACACAAATTGTCATCACAATCCCCTTTGTATCCACGCAAAAAACTAGGCAACCAAATTAATTTCCACTAAGGCACCACAACAACTTCTTATTTACCTTCCACCCTACCCTTACTAGCATGCAGACCCCGGTATACATGCCCACTTCTAGTTGTTGCCCAATACGGTAGACCCTCAACCTCCTCTTCTTTCTTGTCCTTGCCTAATATGGTTCTAGTCCATCCACTTGGGGTTTTAACAGCCAATGGCACCACAGATATCACTTCCTCATCAGAGGACAAATATCTTTCTACCCATATATTCAACTCAAAACTATCTTTCTACCCATTTATTCAACTCAAAGCCTAGCTAGAGCTTTCATCAGTTCTCTCCCTACAAATGAGCCTTGAATTCCCTTTTATATGACAAGGGAGCAACAAGCTTTGGGCTCAAATGTAATTTCACCACAAATTTTCATTTGAACAAAATCTCCATTGCATTTGACTTTCATTTCAAAACTTCCCATACGTTGAATCTGCAAAACATAGTGGTGCACAAACTGGGGAAATCTAAAAGAAAAGGGAACACAAATTGTCATCAAAATCCCCTTGTCACTATCCACACAAAAAAACTAGGCAACCAAATTGCCACGAAGGCACCACAACAACTTCTTATTTACTCGCCACCCTACTCTTACCAACACTCAAACCCCGGTATACATGCCCGCTTCTAATTGTTGCCCAATACAGTGGACCCTTAGCCTCCTCTTCTTTCTTGTCCTTTCCCAATACAGTTCTAGTCTATCTGCTTGGGGTTTTAACAACCAATGGCACCACAGATATCACTTCCTCATCAGAGGGCAGACCATGATTGAAGTGAGGTAAATACCAACAGTAGTCGAAGTTGGTCTCAGTTACATCATCAGAAGTGTTGCTCGTAAAGTCAATGGGCGAGTGTTGGCATTCAGAGGAGCCATGCCCATACCTTATTTTCCTACTGACACTAGTAATAGAGCACACTGACTGCTTGCCTTTGTTATCTACCAATTGAGCAGCAACGTCCTAGAATTGCAAATTTCTACTGCATCTAGTGGGCACAAGCTTGGGCTTGTCAACCAAAGCACCTTCCTGAATAGCAGAACTAAGCTTTTGTGAGCTCAAATGAACAGACCTCCTTACTGACTTACTCATTTTCTCTTCTCAGACAAGCACTCAAACTTGATTAGACTCAGCCCACAAAGTGCTCTAACTGCTACAAGAATGACACTATTAGCAGTTAATTCCTCTTGTATTTATTGTGTGAGGTAATGGCAACCTTCATCAATGCTTAGTAAAAATGCATGTGCAAACGTGACAATTTGGTAGTGTATGTACTGTCACCGTTTAACTAGAGTTGCATGAGAATCCAAAGATCACCCTTCATGATTTCCAACAACAACATCTTCACACAGATTGAGTTTGAGGTCTACAAGTTGGCGGGGGTATGATCGAGATATTCTCCCATATCTTCAAATCTGGAAAACCTACACATTGCACGATTAGTATTTAATGAAAGGATTTGACTAAGCCATTGGCGACATGACCCCTGGAGTTAATGGCTTAGGCTTACGTCACCGGATTAAAATTAAAACTCAACTTTGATTTTAATACTTTATTTCCTCCACAGGGTTTTATTTCCTAAGTCTCAGTTGGCCCCGTTAAATTCTTATCCCAACCCTAACAAAGAACAAATGATTAAGCTAAGGATTGTATTTGTTGTTATAACTTTAGTTCTAGAGAATTCTTAATTACTAATTCTTATTTGTGCATTTGTATATGAATCCAATTGAATGCCTTTCCATATCATTATGGAAAATTTTATTATTGCAACCCTAACTCTAACACTAATTAAACCTTGACCCTAACCTGATTGAACTCGTATTATAACCCTAACTCTAATAGTAATTGAATTGTAATTATAACCCAAGGTATTGTTGAAACCTAACCCTAATTGTATCAAAACCCTAGAAAACTCTAATTGAAGTTAGTAGTGTTAGTTTTAGGGTTGGGGTTATGGTTCGACTTATAATTAATGTTAGTATTGGGATTAGATTCTACCCCTTTAATAAAAATAATCTCTATAAATTCATTCAATTTTTTTTGAAATTATATAATTTAAAATATTTTCAAATTTACCTATGTTGATATATGAGATATAGCAAATCTAAACTCTATACCATTTATAGTTTTACTTGAAATTGTGTATAAAAAGGTTTAAGTTATGAATGTTATAATATAAAAAATAAATGTGTTTTCAATGTTTATTTTTTAGTTTAAAAGATGTGCCAATAATGTTGCAATCACTAATGATTAATTTTTTCTAGATGGTTAAAATAGATTGGTAAGTAAATTTATCTATAATAAGTAAATTTATCATTGATTTTTTCTTGATAAGTAAATCAATACTTCATAAATTTATCTATAATTCTTATTTAAAATTTTTTAATTATATTAAATTATATTTTATTAAATTGTTAAAAAATTTAAGTTGCTTATAAATAATTTTATGTGTTTTTTATAATTAAATTGATATTGTGTATAAAAGGTTTAAGTTATGAATGTTATAATATAAAAAAATAGATTTGTTTTCAATGTTTACTTGTTAGTTTCATGTGAGAATAATGTTGCATAGTAATGATAAAAATTTTCTTGATTGGTTAAGTGATATTGTGAAATTATTCTATGTTAATTTAATGTTATGAATGCTATATAATATAAAGAAAAATATTTCTAATATATTTATAATGCATCTTTATATTTTATAAACAAACATCTAAAATAAAAATGTGATTGTAAAAAAAATACAACTTAATGAGTGAATATACATTTAAAGATAAAAGTGAAATTATAAAACAAATTGTAAATTTATTTTATTTTTCTTCTATAAATATATTTTTTTTATTTTTCATCCACCTAGTAATACCCACTTCTCCTTTTAATGAATGTTTTATTTTGTAAGTGTTGATTTAGTGCTGTCGTCGATCTATTTCCTACAGATATCAACGGTGCTCACCATCTCGTGATCAAGAATTGAAGGATCGCGAAATCACGGGTGAGCGCCATGTGTCCTATCTGGGGGATCAAATTTGCGCTATCACTGACCAATTGTCATTTGATCTGAGTTGTTCCCCGCCATCCCGTGATGGTGCTTGGGTTGATTGTGAAATCACGAGCGAGTGCCACGTGTCTCATCCGATGAAGCATAAAGAGTAAAGGAAACACTAGCCGGCTTTAAATGTATTAAAGGGCAGATTACTAAAGTGTTCTCAAGATGCACATGTTCTAAATTGACAGATATGTTATAATATCACTGAAAAAGATACTCAAAGGTTAACGACATGGATGGCGACTATGTTAAAGGAATGAGATCATTGATGCTCAGGATCAATGGTTTCCCACCATCGCGCGATCAGAAGTTTCAGGATTGCGATATCTTGGGCAACCGCCATGTGGACTTCCTTCGTAGTGTATGGTAAGGTGGGCCCCTTATCGCCGTGATGTAAATTCTATCAGCTTGTTTTGAAGGTGGATGTCAATGATTTTATTTTGTAGAGGGTTGAATTAATGTTGTCATTGATCTATTTCCTGCAGATCAATGGTTTCTGCCATCCCGTGATTAGGAATTATAGGATCACGATATCACAGGCTCTTGCCACGTGTCTCATCCGATGAGGTCTAAAGAGTGAAGGAAGCATTAGTCAGTTCTAAATGTGTTAAGGGGTGGATTACTAAAGTGTTTGTAAGATGCACATGCTTTATTTCAATGCAGATGTTATAATTTTGAGGGAAAAGCTACTTGACAATTAACCGAAAGGACCGCGACCATTTTTGAAGGAGCAGGATCTCTGATGAGAAGGATCAACGGTTGCCCGCCATCCCGCAATGGTAAATTAAGGGATTGCAGTATTGCGGGCAACTGCCACATGGTTTTCATTTGCGGCTTATGGCATGGTGGGCCCCTTATTGCCGTGTTGGCGATTATGTCAGCCTTTTTTGAAGGTGGTCATCGATGATTTGATCAAACTAGAGGATCAAAGGTTCAAATTTAAATCTGTATCAAATGTGGTTGGAGCCGTTCATGCAGCCCGCGAGTGAGCTTTAATGGCGAATGAGACATCTATTGGTAAGATTTGATCGACATAAAATCAATTTACTTACTTCATTTCTATCACAAGGCATCCAAGTATTTTGTAAAAAATAGTTTCAAAGCCAAAGGTGAAATTGCGAGCAGCTACAGCCAGAAATTGGAGTTTGTGCAAAAAAAATTGTGAGTTTATTTTCTCTATTTCCCAATCATTCTGCACCTAAATTTGGGAAGGGGGGTCTGCTATGTGTGTCACTGAGGTCATTAAAATATTTTGTTGGGGCTATAGTTTAATCATAAATTGTGAGGAATTGAGGTATTTTTACTCTGTAATTTCCTATCTTTGCTTAGTCATAGCCACTTGAAGTGTAACATTGTAGTGAAGCCCTAGTTTGTCTAAAATATTGCCACCCAAGCAGCACTCTGGCCACATTGAGTATTTGAAAAGAAAATTGTACGATGATTTACTAGATCAATTTCTATTGTCAACAAATGATAGAAGGAAGGGTGTAGTGTTATTGCAAGGGAAAATCCTAGGGGAGGGGTTGGTGTATAATAGTTCCAACATTGTTGATGCTAGGGTTCCACTCACTAGCTTAGAGATGTTCAGATTATGGTATGGATAGAGGAATTTGCCTCACCCTTTCTCAAATGATGGATGTATGACATGGGTAAGCTGGTTGTACCAAATGGGTTCCCTGATGTGGACTTACTTAGGGTAGTGGCCATGAGATATGACCCCATCACATGGGTAATTAGAGATAATGATGGAGGGGTTCTATTAGAAATTAACAGAGGTGTTATCCAACAGACTTTTGATTTGAGTGAGCAAAGTGATGACTTGGTTCCTATTAATTTTGAGGAAATCAAGCAGGATTATACAAAACTAAAATCTCTTTTTAGGGTTAAGCTGCTTCCACCTCATCTGGTTAAGGCAGGAGGTTCACAATTTCACATCAACCCTAGTGACCAGGAACCCTTTAGATTGAATTATTTTGCAAAGCCTTTCCTGGGTACTTTCTATTCACTATGTCAGATTTTGGGTTTCAATATTGGTACAGTAATGCCAATTGCATACATGTTCATGGGGGTGCAAATACAACACCCTAGCTTCTCTGTAACATATGACTTTGCTTCTTTTTTGGTAGAGAGGATAGATGAAGGGTTATCGAAGCTGTAGAAAGGTGATACTGGTACTTAATTCTTTTGGTATTCCATGTTGATGCATATGTTCCTATTTAGGAATGTTGATTTCTTTGGGAGAAGATGAACTTAAGGCAATTAGTTGATGGAGAAAGATTGCTAGTACAGATATGGGCTGCAGATCTATCCTGTAATAAGGAAAACACCAGTTATGTGCAATTTGATAATTGTTTTGCTTCAAGATTAAGGGCTAGATTGATGGTAAATGTACCTAGGATCCCTAAGGAAGTGCATGATTTCCTTAGACCAAAGGAGAGGAAACCAAAACTGAGGGTTTTGCATAACTGGGGTGACATTATCCCATATCCAGCCAGCACTGTCCTGAGAATATATGGATTTCAAGGAACCCCTCACATACCGCCATACAATGTGCCACCAAGACTAGGATTTGTAGAAGTTATGTGGCAGATGGGTTGTATTCATGAAGACAGCCTTACTGGAAAGGGGAAGGGAACATTATTCCCTGATTATACAATAGTGCCTGACTTTACATTTTCAAAGGGTGGTTGGACACATTTTGATAAAATTCTTTGTTGAATACCATTTGAGATTTGGTTCAAGGTGACAACATGATCCTGAAGGTTTCTTTGCTCTTTTCAGACAAAGAATAAAAGGTGGAAAGTTTGCACATGTGTTCAATTTCCCTGAGGACCTGATCAAAAATGAATTTGATTTAAATAAGCAGGAATTGAACAAGGAGAAATGGATAGCTTATAGTAAGCTACTAGATATTATGCATGAAATGGATCTGAATTATGATCCACTAATAGAATTCACTCCATACCATAAGAAAATTGATTTTCTGATGAAAAAATTCAAGGATATTATGGAAACCTTGACAACCAAAATGATAAATTTAAGGCTAAGTTTGGATATGCAAGGACAAAGTGATAGGCCAATTGAAACACGGTCAGTATATCAGCCTACAGAAAGGCATCCCATCTATAGGAGGAAAAGAGATACTAGTAGTGATGAGGAAGAAGTAGACAGAAAGGGGAAGCAAATAATGAAGGTGCCTCCACAACTAGGTCCAAAATTCAAAGTACCCAGGGAAATCAAGATCATTGAATTATAGTCTTCACTAGAGCATAGTCCCCCATCACCACCATCTGAGCCACGTCCTAAGAGGCAAAGAACTGATCACCCACTTGAGGATCTAACAAATGAAATTATTGTTACTAATCAGGACATGCAGGTTGGTATGCCTTCCCCTCCTAGGTCAGCTGAATTGTTTCTATTTGATTTGGATATGAAGGGTAAGAGTGTGTAGGATGCAAGAATGAAGGCTTGCAAGGAGTTCTTATATGACAATGCGTTTGTAAAGACTCATGTATTCTTGCAATTGGCATGGAGGATGAAATTTGAGGAATATCAAAATAATTGCAAGGAGATAAGAGAAATAAGGCCTGACAGATCAGATCAGGAGAATGATGAAGAAGTAAAAGCTGAACTAATGGAAGAGTTCAAAAACATCACTCCTGAAGAAGGGAGACAATTTGTGATTCAGGCTAGTTTTTTTATTTTTCCTGAATGGGACATCACAGATGCAGTGGCTTTCAATGCCATTATAAAGTCCAAGAATCATTTTCAGGATTCTTAAGAACAAGTTAAGGAAACATTGCAAAACTCTGCCTTCAGTGAAGAATATTAGACCTTAGCAATTTGGGCATTGGCTCCACAAGGAAGAAAGCCATACATTGTTAATATTAATCCAAATTTCAAAGGAGGATTAATAATAAAGAGGGCTTCAGAGACTTCAACCACCGAAGCCACTAATTTAACTATGAATGTGGCCAAGTTGGCCCAAAAGACTGCTTAAAGGGAGAAGGTTGAAAAAAAGAGCCTAATGGAGAAGTATAACATTTTAATTGAAGAATATAGTAAAATGCAATAGAGGAATATTGAGCTACAAACTGAAGTGGAAAGGTTCAAGTATAGACATATTGGGGAAACATCTAGTGCTCTAGGAACTAGCACATTACCTCCCATAGTAGGGTCAATGCCTCCTGCTTCTCCAAATGTTTCTACACCAGGGTCTCCTATTCAAAATCCTGCTCTCACCCCTCCTCTAGAACAAATTGATGAAGAAACAAAGTGCTATGTTGATCCAACAAAGAGGCAGCTCATACAGAAAATTGATGAATTACAGGCATCATTAAGGGTAAAAGAGGAGGGTTTTCTTTCAAAAGAAAAAGAAATTGTTACTACTATTTTGGAGCATTTAAATGAAAGGGTAGATAATAAATTTCCCTCTATACATTCTTTGTATTCTTTGCTATTTGAAGCAATAAAGAATATTGATAGGGATCAGGGGATAGTGATTCCAATAATTGAAAATTGGATCCCTAGGGCAAATGATCTAGATATTATGAATAAAGCCTCAAGTTTTTATGTAAATAACAGGCCCCAATCATTGAAGCCTACTTATATATTAGTGAAATCATTGCAAGGTTTTCAGACCTTACCAGATGATTTAAGTAGGAAGATTAGGGAGTTGGTAAAGAATTTCAAAGATTGGGGTAACACACTGTTACCTGATATAATTGATGAGAAGGGGGAAATCAAAACACTCCAACAATGGTAGGATCAAGTGAGTAAGGTCATAAATAATCAAATTAAAGTAATTTGTGATTACTCGGATTATTATTTGTTGGTGAATTGTATGGATAAGATTATTGGTACTGGCTCATTTTTTGAATCTTTTGAAAGAGATGCTAATTAGGTAGCAGTAAAGTATATGCCTTATAGTACAAAGGTAAGTGAGGTGATTAATTTTGACTAGCCAATTGACGAAGAATACTAGAGGTGGGTGGCTAAGTATTTGAATGATGATGAGTAAAAATAATGGGTTACCGATAGGTGGAAAATCAGATGTTGTAGTTACAACGATTCCAGTTTTGTGTTGATGGCTTTCTTGGCGTGGGTTTCACATGGTTTTTTGTTATTGCATCAACCTTCCTCTGTCAACATGATGAATGAGAATATGCTCCAGGATGATTGCAATTGTAACGATTTTTGGAATATCATCAGGTGCTCTAATCGGCTGGTGACGTGTGTACTTTCTGGCTCAAAGCTTGTTTGCTCCTTCATTTTTCTATAAGAAGGATTTCAAGGCCAGAAGTACGGGTTAGCAAGTTAGATAATTTTGATCGAGTCTAGGCAAAGTTGCAAAGCTGATTGTAAAAATCAATGGTTTTAGAGAGAAATGCAATTTAGGTTCTGAGTCACTCTGTGATAGGTTTTAAGTTTATGAAGATTTAATGTTGCATAATAGTATTAGCATTTGAATCAAAATGATAATTTCAAGCTCACCTCTCTCCATTATATGTGCATATCTAAGCTTTGAATAAAATAACTAAGGGTTGTTTCATTCAACTCATTGTTGTAGTGTGTATGATTCTATTTTAGCTTTAATTCAAGGAATTAATTAAAATGCTTGAATGGGATTATAAGCAGATATGTTCTGCATATCCGATGGTTTTAGATAAATGCAATTTAGGTTTTGAGTTCATAGAGATTTAATGTTGTATAACAGTACTAGAATTTGTGTTGAAATGAAAATCCAAGCTCATGTCTCTCCATTGTACATGCATATCTCAACTTTGAATGAAATAACTAAGGGTTTTTTATCCATCTCACTGTTGTGGTGTGTATGATTCTATTTTAGCTTTAATTCAAGGAATTAATCAAAATGCTTGAATGGGATTATAGGCAGATATGTGTTGTATAAGGATTTGATAGTTGGTTAGAATGCACTCTGAAATTGTAATGCAATATTGTCGGGATCTTATATGTGATGTATTAAATCATTATAAACCTCTAGATGCTTATGAATTTGACTCACAATGGATATATGGCACTGATCTAAGTTGTATTATTAGTGTAGTTCAAGATTTGTTTGTCTTTGCCTAGAGCTTGTTACAAATTGCAAATCATTGACTATCTTATACAATGGATTGTGTTTAGTTATCTCACGCTCCAAATAGCCCGATATTGTCTATGAACAACCAATTCTAGTTGATATTATCTTATGTTGTTGAGCTATTAAGGAGATCATCTGCTATTGTTAATGTTGTTTATAATAATGGTAGAGGTTGTAATTATTAGTTGTAATTATTAGTGTAGTTCGATGTTTGTTTGCCTAGAGCTTGCTACAAATTGCGAATGACTATCTTATGCAATGGATTGTGTTTAGTTATCTCACGCTCCAAATAATTGATATTGTCTATGAACAACCAATTCTAGTTGATATTATCTTATTATGTTGAGCTATTAAGTGAGATCATCCTTTATTGTTAATGTTGTTTATAATAATGGTGGAGGAGGTTGTAAACACATTGGATCACCCTCCACGGGTCTTGAAGTGTAGTAGGCTTTTAAATTCCTCGTCAATTGGTCCAAGTCCTTCAAGGCGATTTCCAAATGGAATTGGAAATTCCATAGGTAGATTAGAAGACAAACCTAGTTACATTGTAAAAGAACCAACATACACGTCAACCACTGAACAACCACCTGTACAACTAAATTTTTAATCTTTTATGATCACATGAAACATAAAACACACTAATTTCAAGGTTGTTAACATCACTATTGAAATGTTTTAATTTTTTGACCTTTCAAACATTAAAAGTACATCATTAAATTAATTATGTAATGGCATAAAAATTAAAAACATCATCATGAATTATATAACCACATAAGTCAAATATAATTCTATCAACAAATTAATATAAAATAGCTAATATAATCGCATAACTTATACATTTCAATGTCATTGATCTTCTTCATCCAACTCTTTAATCGTATCATCCGATCCAGATTCAACATTGTAAGGATTGGTCATATCATCATCATCACCATCAATATCGGTTTCGTATAATGTCATCATCCACATGGATGTCATCTTCATGAACATTAACTCCTACATCATCATCATCTAGTTCCTCCTCTCGACATCTTCGTCAGGGACATCATCAACTAACTGTTGATCCTAATCATCATCTACATCATCTTCTAGTTCTTTAGTAGCTTCTTCTTCCACCACATTATACTTTACCGTTTTCCTCTTGGATCATGTCTAACAAAAAATGACCAACCCAATTTACCTGGAACCTCTGAGTAAAATACCTGCTCACATTGGCTTGGAAGAACATAGGGCTCATTTCCAGCTCATCAACCTTGTATTAACCATGGTAAATCCATTATCATGTTCAATAACAATTCTCTCTAATCATTTTCATTCAATCATAGCATGTACCATAGGACGAATGAACATAAATAATTTGAAGGACTTAAAGTCACACTCAAGTATATCATCCAAAATCCCATAGTATCGATTTTCTGAGACTTCTGGATGTATGTCACTTCTAGATGAAACATTAGTCACCTGAAAGACTCAGTTATACCAAATCACAAGTTTTCTTCATGTCATCCAACATTTTGATTCGAAATTTACCATTGCACCACATAGCCTTGGTGTTTCACCTGCAATATGTCAAACATGTAAAAATTATTGCAATATGTCAATTGATAAACATATTTATTCTTGGCCAAATGTATGCAAAGAAAACAATCTCAAGATATATATACATCAATATACTTGAAAATAATTAAATAATATGGGTGATTAATATATTTATACGTACCTGTTTATCTCTTAAACCATATGCTAAATCAATTTCCCTTTGTGTAACATTGGAATCTCCATTACGATGAGCTTCTTTAACCAATGAAGCCACACCTTCCCATGTTAATGCGTGACCAGATTGTTGACATCGTTCAATCCATACCATCATCTAATCAAGATTGTTGGCAACGTACAAATGTAGTGCATCCCACTCTCGACCAACTATACCAAAAAAATTGAAATTCATAAACGACGTATAATTAGTTAAATACCACGATTATCACGACCTTAATTTATAATTGATGTATATTGAATAAAAAATTAAATAAGTACAATATACATAAAACCGGATGTAAAATGCATTCCAATTAATCTCCATGACCATCTTATAATTACCTCTCACTTTCCTCAATCTACCTTTCCCCAATAGGTACTCCCCTTCAAATTTTTTAATGGAGTTGGGATCCAAAATACGATCTACATGGATCTTTGCTACAAACTTAGGAAGATATTCACTAATGTACACCATGGTCTAGTATACCATATATCCCTCCACCATAGAACCCTCAGGATGTGCTCTTTTTCTAACCAAATCCTTCAAAAATTTCAAGTGTTTCTCAACCATCCACATTGACCTTGTGTGTATAGGTCCACACAATCCAATCTCCTCAACTTGGTGTATGAGGTAGTGTTCTTGTGCATTGAGAAATGTTGAAGGTAGACGCTTTTACATTTCACACATTAGACGAGGAATATTTCTCTTCCAATAATTTATATCTTCTTTATGGATTTATTTAGATGTTAGCCATCTACAAGTGATTCAAGGCGCAAATATATTAATGATATTTAACAAAAATATACAATATATTATATAACAGGTAAAAAAAATGGCAATTATAAGATGTATACAATGAATTTAACAAATCTCGCTACTTACCTCATGTATTTTCCAAGATCATATATAACTTGGTTGACATTGTTGTCAAAGTTGTTTGGGAGAGATAGAGGTAGAACGTACTGCAACAATTATAAAATGATCTTTTCATTATTTTTTCAAAAGTAGTAAACACAATACACTGAAAAGTACATGCATTATACAAGTGTATATAGTATACTAGAATAATTACCTTAATGAAGGTATGTCAATCATGTGTTTTCATCCCTAACCCAAATTCACCTTTCTTTGTTATTATATTGTTTATGTTCGCAGCAAATCCTGTGGGAAATCAATTTTTTTGTATGACTTCTTTTATAGCATTGCTTTGCTTCTCTGTTAATAACCAAGGAATTGCACTTATATTAATTTTGTCTCCATCACTATTTAATTGAATGACATTTTTCATTGCATGATTGGCTTCTTGAATGTCACTACAAAATTTGACAATTTTGTCTTTGTCATGCCTTCCATCCAATATTTTCCATAACATTTCTGTTATATTTTTTCTAATATGCATTGTATCAAACAAATGCACAATTTGTTGCTACTCATAGTAGGGCAACCTACTAAATTATCTGGTACAACTTTTTAGTCCCTGTGGAAGCCGGCCATTAATGCCTTGATGAACTTCATGAAACATATAAGTTAAACAAATTAACAATGACAATCATTGTCAATTACAACATGAGTAAACACAACACAATATAAAAATATAAATTCAAAACATATCATATATGATAGATAAAAAATTTGATCTGATGTATAACTTTGACAATTAATTCTATTATATTCCAACTTCCATAGGTGAGGTGACATTCTTCGTGGTTTTGATGTAGTATCCTCTTTCCCATTGAAAAGATGTTTTTCAGTAGTTCGATACTTATGATTTCTATGGAGGAAGTTCATATACTCATCAAACACCTGCTTTCCTAAACTTGTTGAACAACGAGATTTCATATTTGGACCACAAATTGGACATGCAAATTTTCCCTTTTTTTGAAGACCAGCAAGATGATATATAATTGGATTAAATATGTCAATTTTTATAATTATATATAATGAATAGATTATTTTAAAAACATGCATGATATCTACTTCATCAAATTAATTATTGTTAAAGTGCATTCGAACGATATAACATACCACAAAAATTTGTTAGCCCTGGGGCATCATGAATTGTCCATACAAGCATTGCATGGAATTGAAATTGTCTTTGTCCTATTGGTTTGGAGACGTCATACATAGTGACGCCATTCCATAACTTTAATAACTCGTTGATAAGAGGCTCGATATATACATTCATATCTTTAACTTGGTACTTACCTAGTTGAATGAACATAGACATTGCATAATTATTATAACCATTTTACTGCAATATATATAAATTAATGGACATGACTATTGAATGAAAAAAATATGTCATTATGCAACAAATAAGACAAATGAGATGCTACTACGTTAAAGAAAATTGATGTAAACAAATACCTAGAACAATCATTGACAACATTATGTGCTCCCTTTTTATTGACATCCATGGAGGAATGTTATTGTTGATAACAAAAACAGGCCACACTGAGTAAATAGATCTTAGCTCTCCAAATGGATTGACACCGTCTGCTCCCAATGAAAGCCTGAGATTACGAGGTTTTTCTTTAAAGTGTGGCCATTTTTCCTCCATGTCCCTAAATGTAGAACCATCCACAGGCATTCGAAGAGTGTCATCTCCACTTCTATTCTGTGCATGGTAATCAATCAATTGCGCTAAGCTTTCGTACCTAAATAATTGTTGCGTACGTGGAATAATGGGAATATAACGAAGAACCTTGTGAGGCACCTTTTTTGTTAGTTGATCTATTCGATATCTACTAATATGACATTCCAGGCATTCTATTGCAAATTCCTATTGTTTAAGATATATAATATGATCATTAGGACATGCATCTATTGCTTGATACTCCATTTCGATATCTTTCATAATGGCACATAAATCTCGGTATGAGCGAGGTAAAACATTTGATGGTGGTAACAAAAATTCACCAATCAATCTACAACAAAAAATAATTTGTTCATATAAAGAATATTTTAATGGTACATATTTCATCCTTTATTTACTAGTGATGAACTAACAACAATTAAAATAGATGAAAAAAGATGACATATATGACATACCTTAACATCTGTGAGATTTCTATGTTTGATAAACCATTCATAACCTTCAAGTCCAACAGCAACAATATAGCAGAAAGAAGAGTTGTTTTAGAGCCTTCATAAAGGGGCTTGTATGCCTTGTCAAGTATAGGTAAATCATGAACATCATCAAAGTCATCTTGATCATCATGATCAGCTCTGCCACTAAATGTGTCATGGATCAATGTACTCATACCATCATCTTCAACTCTTTTTTTTCTGGTGCATGATCATCTTCTTCCATAGGATCATTAACTTCATCTTCGATATTCACAGCTCCATGTTCATCCGCTTGCAAAACCACATTCTTCAGGCCGTGATAATCCATATCATCTGCCCTAGGGTGACCCGCCTTTATAATAATGATAGACACAAATAAACCATGATAATGATCAAGTGATTATATATATAATGTTAAAACAATATAAATATTTACAAATTCAACCAATATAAACAAATATAATGAACAACTTACCAATGGACGATAATCATGCCCCCCTTCAACGTGACCATGCTGCCTACAATGTTTCTCAGTTGTTGTGATTAAAATTCATCTTGTCTTTAAGCCCTTGCAATTATTGCAAGGACAATAATATTTCACATCATCCTTTCTTTTCAATCTAGCCCACAATCTATCAAGTGTCTCTTCATTTTGTTCTGGACTAATATTATCTGACATGATTTTTCTTTACCAAGCTTGACTATTTAGATCTTCAAAAAACATCAAACTCACACTCCAATAATTTTTATTCATAGACAGGTAACATAATCTAATAATTCTAATATTTTACACCAAAAAAATTTGGCATGCAACCAGCCCTGCAAAAGAGAAGATAGTTTGAAGTTAATGACCCCAAAAAACACTTTAAAATGTTAATTCCAAAACTTATTAAATTTTTATTTTACAATGATTTCCAACCGTTAAGACTCCTAAAATCATAATATTGAACTTGAACACAAAATTCCTACAACAATGGAGGTAGTGAGATAGTAAGAGCAAGTGACCCATTCCTAAGGAGGAACAAGTCGGAATCATCATTGCTAATGTCAATACGGATTTATCCTTTTAGTTAAAGATGCAATGTGTCACTTCTTATGACGAGCTTATCCCTAGGGCCCTCAACATTGAGAGATCCCTAATAAAAAATAATAGAAGCATTGGTAAGAGCATGATTAGGGTACAAACCCTAGGCCTCCAAAGAAACATAAACAATAACTATAGTGGATTAGTGAGGTTGCAATACTAGAAAGATTCAGACATTGTAGGTAATACAAAATCTTGCAATCTAAAGATTGTAGCTAATAACAAGCACACTATGTAGCTTAGTGACATTTGTAAATGCAATCTACGATAAGAAGAATGACAGTCACTTAAGATGTGAATCAAAAATAGGCTGAGCAGTGACAAGATAATAAAGCTCAAAGCTTGCATAGTAAAGTGGAGATTTTAACAGTGAGTTTCCTTACCCCCTTGCTGACCTTAAGGGTTTTTCAAATGCTTTTGGTAGTGTTAGACAAGGAAAATGCAATTAGGGAATGACTGTCCAAATGAAGTAACAGTGGTAATATAGGTTCAATGTTTCTTCTTAGCCATTAATATTGTATAATGGAGGTAGTGGATTGCATGTTTGAGCAGTGTTTTGAGACTCATCAAATATGGGAGAATAGTGAATAATACCTTGTGGACTGTGAAGTAGTGTCAATAAGGTTGAAAGATCTTAAGAACTACAATACCATGAAACAATGAGTCCCCTGTAGTAAGTAGGCAGTCTATAGGGCATAGTTTGATTTTATAGAAGGATGCTCATGAATGGAATCTTCAAGTGATAGTGAGTGAGTTGTTTGAGATTGCAGCTGGGGGTGCAATACCTAGTCTAAAGGAAGTTAGCAAAGCAGTAAATGTGCAAGAAAATTGAATTGTACACAACAAACAATTCACAATGTTATCTTCCATAATGCCTTGAGTTTGAAGTAAAAATCTCATTGTCTTCATGATGAAAGTGGTGACCTTAATGGTCAATCACTAGCAACCATGATTTTAAAACATGTTATTGTGCTTATGGAGGCAACATTTTAAGCAAGGCAGTGAGTGGTGGTTTTGGAACAATGGCGTATATGAAGGAGTTTCTTTATATGCATACTATGCGGTCTAGCTTAAGACAACGTTCTTAGAAGAGATTGAAGGTGGATTATGGAACTCAAGGGTTTTCATAATAAAGATTAAAGAAAAGCCCGAGATCTATTTAAAAGCCACTATCATGAAGATATTAAAAGATGTCACATGTGCAAAACCTAGTAGTAGATTAATGAATACGAATGCGAAAAGGGATAGTGTCTTTGGGAAGATTTAGGAGATCTCCACATTATCTAATTCTGTGAGGGAAATGCATACGTTTGTTGCATTTTTAATTAAAAAGAAAATATTCTGAAACCCTATATAAGATACATTGATACTTCCAAAAGCCTCACGAAGGAATTGAGATTAATGCAAATAATGTATGTCAAGTAACATTCATAAGGTTTTGAAAATATTGATCACTCTCTAGAATGGCCCATTAAACATGGGTTGTGGTTGAATGCACTACATAGTTGATATAACACAACCACTCTACATATCAACTAGAGTTATAGGCTCTTTATTGCAGCAAGAGGTAATCACTCTTGGATCATGCTATAATTACATCATAACCTGTTAAACTTGAGACAACTTGAATGCACCCAATGATGATTGACACCTACATTATACAACCTGAATTAACTACATTATATTAGTGCCTCCATTTCTATCACAACATAGCCACATTAAACTTGGGTCACATATGAATGCATCCTATATTTGTTATAGCACAACTATGCCACATGACCAATAGAGTTATGGATCACATAATTACAGTCACAAGAATCTATTCCTTGGTTGTGATCTTATGGTGATTTAACACAACAAAATCTAGACATGAAATTCTCAAAACCCTTAACCTCCTAAAAATTAAATCACGATGAGATGTTGCTTTTAAAATATGATTTTCAAGCCTAGAACTACAAATCACGACTTCACAATTGAATTACGCAAAAGACAATGACTACCCTCAACTGTGATATCTTCTTGAATTTTTTCTAATTTTTCCCAAGAAAATCATCCTTAGTTCTCCACAAACTGTCTCAAGTAGAGCAAAACACTGTCGCAATAAATTAGGTGTGTACTCACTTTTCTTTATGTCGGCCACAATTTGATTTTTTTAATTTTTCATGTTTGTCAAAAATTCGACGAAAATGATAACCAACATTTCAATGAACGTCAGGGATAAAATTTCAAAAAAATGGAAATTACACATCAAATTTTACAAGCACCCGACGAACATCGAATTTTACATATTTCGTTGGACAATTCCATCAGATTTTGTAGTCAAATGTATTAGTACCAAGCAACGGCTAAGGAATGGTTGGCTTCTAAAACAAAAGATGTTTAGTACGGGCATTCTGTTCATAGGGCATGATCCATGTGGTGAGAGTACCCTTTCAGATCCATCTCATTGAAACCATACACGTGATTCTTGGGATTTCCCCAAGAATCCACTTTTATATACCGGTTGGAAGTCCCTCGGGTTCAGGGTGTTACTAGTCTAAGTCATCCTGGGGTGAGTACTTTTTCCCACCAGAACAGGCCTAAGTTCTAGAGTTAGTAACCATTTCTCTTACACCTAGGATTGCTCGAAAGCGCAAGGGGAGAGGATACTTTGATTACTAAGTCATAAGGGTGTATAACAAATAAGAATGGGTCTGGTTTTCTGATCATCAAGTTTTCACAAGGTGAGAGCATAATCACCTACCATTTTGCAAACACATTCAGACAAAGTAGAAAACATGTTCATTTTATGTACACCAAAAATAAATGTGTTTTAATCTAAGAAAAAGATAGGCACAATGTTTGGTAGTGAGTCTTCGACACTCAAACCTACAAAAGCACAAGTTAGGAGTTTCGTATCCACCAGTCTTGGACCCATGAAATGTAATCGCCACACGATACAAACTAAAATTAGTAACACAAAAAAAACCTATGCTAGGCAAAATGCAAAAGAAAACTAGAATGCCAAAGAACAAAAAAGAATAGAAAAAAATATAAAAACCCGAATGCAAAAAAAAAAAACATTACTAGGCAAATGCGTCACAACAGAGCGAATGTGTCACCCTGTGTTGCAAATGTGGCTCGATCCTGTGTTCTGGTCTGACAGGAAGATGCATTGATTAGGTGTTAAAATGTAGCTCAGTATTACAGATGTGGCTTTCTCGACCTCGTTTGTGGCCCAACAGAGCGATTGCGGTGTTTGAGCCTGCGAATGCGTCGCAACACATCAAATGCTTCACAATAAAATTCAAATGTGTCACTCCGTACCTATACCTACAAAAATGATAGAGAACAAAAAAAGACCATATGGAAATAAAAAAATACAGAGTCGGGTTCACCAGTGTATCTATGGGTTAATTTTCAGGTTACAATAGATGTTAACAAATCAATAAAGACCATAAACCCAAAGAACTATGAAGTACAAAGGAAATTAAAAGCAAGAACGATTATACCTGTCATTCCTTGAATCTTCCATGATTACCTCCATAGCACCTCCTAACTTGCTGCAAATATATTGCCCTCAAATTAAACATGTGAGCAATTGGATGCCAAATACTAAGTCCTACACAAGCTTTGAAGAATTTAAATATAAAACTATGCCTATGCATATGACAATATGACTCAAAAATGCAAAATAAATCTAATATTTATGTGTCAGAACAACAAAATTCCTCTGTGTAATCTAGAAATGTGAGCAAAATAGCATTTTATAGAAAATGCAATTTTGAATGAATGGACGAGATTGACTTTTGAAAGAGACCTAAAATCAGAGGACAAGATTTAATCTAATAATCCCTAATCAAGGTTACGGAAAAATCCTTAAACGAGTGGTCGAGATCATTTGAGAAAATAAAATTGGCGGTGGAGAATAAATGAAATAATTAATTAGAAAAAATAAGGATTTTCAAAAATCAAGAAGATAAAGACTTCCTGATTTGTGAGATTCAAAAAATCAAGAAGATAAGAGTTGAACTGAATATCAGATTTGAAAAATCAAGAATCTGCTCGATTACTTGATTTTTGGAATTAATTCAAAATATGAATTTTATGAGATAATAAATAATTGATTTTCAGATTATTTACCAAAATGGACTGGTAGTAAAGATAGTGAAATCATTTTAAATAATTAACTTATTTAAAATGAGAGAAATGTTAATTTTGACAATTAAATAATTAAAGATAATTATTTAATTTAGAAGATATGATTAATAATTAAATAAATTAATAAATTCATTTAATTATGAGAATTAGTGACATATTAAATAAATAAATGAAATTCATTTATTTAATAATCAGGAAGAAATAAATGAAGAATGGTAATTTAAATAAGATAAGAAATTTATTTAATTAGGGGAAGACTTAGACAATTAATGACGTATTTAATAAATAAATAAAATTTATTTCTTTAATAATCATGAAGAATAAAAGGACATGAATTATTTAAATAATTATGAATTATTTAATCAATATTCGAATGTGGACCAAGGACATAATTAAATTTCATAATTATGTTAGGATGAAAGTGGTAAAAATAGAGCTTGCAGGCCAAGGTCATT
>VDFB02191022.1:0-18553 GCA_007258455.2 Sequoia sempervirens | reverse complement strand
ATTCAAGCACTTTAAAGCAGTCATTGACATTACTTCAGATTTGCATTATCAAGGGTTAGGTAGGTTGATAACACTTGCATGTTATTAGTTTATCTCTCTCTTTCATTTCATTATCTTTTCAAGGGTTTAATTACCAAAAGTGGGGTTTGACCAAGGCAAACCCCTATTCACTAACCCTCAATCATTTTTCCCCTATTGCATGTTTGTTTGTAGCTCTTTGTATGCAAATTTTCTAGGTTATTAGGTGTTGAAGATTGTTTTCCAAGTCAACTAGGTGCTTCAAGTCAACTTGAGTCAAATTCAAGCTTGGAGAGAGTTATTTGTCTGTTTCCTGCAAAACTGACTTTGGCAACCCGACAAGCAGAATTTTTGAGATCTAGTGTTGTAGAGTTGTCTCATAAATTTTCAAAAGTTTGGGAGAGGAATGATTCACCACTTATGGCGAATGAGTCCCACCTTAGGACTAAAGATCTAAAAAATTTCATATTGTGGATCTCGACAGATAGAAACCAGCTACCGACACTTTTTCACCAGGTGGATGACTAATTCGCCACCCTGGGTGAATGAGTCCCACTCTGAAAATTCAATAATTTCCATCAATATCCAAAACACTCCAAAACCATCACAATTCATCCAGATGCACTTAGATTCATCTATGTACTTTATGTTTTGCATTATTTCTTCATTTACATAGTTATTTGCATATCACAATGTGTTTTCAAACATAGTTGTAATTGCACTTTTGCATTCATTTTCAATCATTTAGATTAGTCAATTACATTTATTTAAGTCCATTTACATTAAACAACATTGCATACATTCTAATTTGAGTGATACATTAGCATTTTTTGCCCTATCTCTCTCCTTTTAGGTGAAAAACCCTAGAAGTGCAAGAGTAGTCCATAGGCTCCCAAAAATCTATGTTTCACAACTCATAAAAAGAGGCTCATGCCTAGCTCCAATGAAATAGTACATCCATGTACAATTTTATGACCTACCTTGGGATTTTTGCTAGAAATTAAACTCTCACCAAAGGCCTCAAAGGGAGTCACCCAACACTAAGGAATATGTCGCAATAAATATTAGACCCCAAACTCTCCATCATAGCCTCTAATGTCCAACTAAGTGGTACTACATGCAAGGGAAAATGGTATGACCAACTACCCAAAACCTCTAGGAAATCCACACTCAACAATCTACAACTAAAAAAAAGTCTCAAAAAAGAATTTTGCAAAACTAGAACTCATCAAAAAAATTCATACTAGAAAACCAAAATTGGAAACTTCAATAAACTCCAATAATGACCCCTATCTAGAATCACACTAGCCTAGCTAGGGAATATCTTACAATTCTAAAAATATAAATCTATGAGGGATTTCATTTTCAAATATTGTAGAGAACCAAAGACATTTTTATAGCATAACTTTATCATTCTCCAACATATCCAACAATGAGCCTCAATGCCTCCTTATATAGAGTTTGAAAGGGAAATCTCTAATTTAAAAATAATTAATTAATTCATCTTTTCCATCAAATTCTATTTTAAAATCAACATTTTTTTTTTCATGTGCAAGACCCCCTTATTCCTCCTATGCATCCAAATGGGGAATTAAAATACCTTTTTCGAAAAGATATTACACTTAAATTAATAATAATAAAACATTATAACTTAAGTGAATAATTTAATTATTCCATCCCAAGTTGCAAAATATCCCTAAACACATTGGAATCCAAATTTGACCGTGCTAATATGATACTGGGGCAATGGGAGAATAATAGAAGCTAATTTGGTGACTTACCATAAATAGACATATTCTCCAAGAATTTTGGAGAACACCCCAAAAGTCAGAAAACACTTCAAAGAGTATCATTCAAATCAATATTTCCCACAAAGTTCATGTGTCCTCCAAGATCTTTGGAGTTCCCTTACCTTACCAATTAGCCCATGGGAGCTCAAGTAATAGACTAATGGTCTTCAAACTAATTAGGCTTGAGAAGGGGACATTATAATGGTCTTAAGGAAAGATGTGGGGCTTGCTATGCAAGGATCCAAGTTTAATAATTTATCGCACCTTAGTCAATTCTCAAGATTGAGTTAATAGTAGAAGATGTCAAAGGTGGAAATGAAAGTAGTTGAGATGATTGTTAAATATTATTGATACTTGATATAAATTGGTGAGTGATTGTGTGTGAGAATGTAAATTTAGATTATTCTTTGAAAATGAATATGACCTATTAATTGTTGAGAGATTGAATGTTATTGATGTGAACAAAGGATGACTAATGGTCAATTACCTATGTGAGGGAAAATTCTTTTGATGATCTTTTTCAAAATATATTTTTTTAGAGTGTCCTAGGATGATGTCTTTAAATTTGCAACTCTAGATATATATTTAAAATTTTGTATGCCTATACTAATGGGTAACCATTAAATCTCAAGATCATCAATTTTAGAACATAAAATTTTCTATTTTGAAAGTCAAAAATATGATCCTACTAATAATAATATTTTAGAGATAAAATTACAACTATGAACTTGTCAAAAATAAACAAACTAATGAAAAATAAATTTTAGATTAAACATTTTTTAAATAAAATAATATGACAACTAAAAACTAAAATTGTGGAAAAATTTATGGGAGGATCTTTGGGATTTTGGCAATGATAAAATTTGGAAACAATTGACAAAAATTAAGGTTTTGGGACAATATCAATAAGTTTCACAAACCCACAATGCACATCATGCCATGGGAAGATTTATGTGCCCTTTACAGACTTCAAAACTAGGACCGTGCTACTTATGATGGTTCGGTGAATGCTATTCCACTAGAAATGCTTCATAAGGTGGGAATTCATGGGTCCAAGCCCTGGTGGAAGGACTAGAAGTGGTACCCAGAGACCCCTTTCAAAAAATACAAGCCTAGGTCTGGTTATAGGTGGCTTTCACTGCACTTTCCTATGATTGAAAGTCTAAACCAGACACTAGTACATTTTGACCCATTTTTCAATGATGTCAGGTTAGAATTTTGACATTTCTAATGTCATTGAAATTTTGACGCAATAATAGCGACAAATAGCCATCAAAATTTTGATGGACGCTCATCAAAAAATGGGTCAAAATGTACCAGTGAGAGGTGGCTTCTTCAATCTCCCACTCATGTCTAGCGAAAAAGATTCTCTACCACTTGGTTTGTAAGTGTTGAGTCAAAACTTGCCCACTTTGCTTGGTGTATTCTTTTCCAAGGCTTGCTTGTGGGTTCTCCACTTATTCACCTGGGCGTCCACAACCCGTTGCCCTTTCTATGGGAAAGCCAAGTCTTTTAAGCATCTCTTTTGGTTTTGCACCAAAGCCCAGTAGTGTTGGACTTGGATTCATGACTTCTTTTAGCCCTTTAGACCGGAGCCTTTTTCCTGGCATATGATTCTATTGGGAGACTCACCTAGACTTCCTGCTAAGTATACCCAGCTTTGGCACACTTTCAAGGTGTAAATCCTCTTCACAATCTAAAAAAATAGAAATTTCTTCATATTTGCTCAAACTCAAATGGATAAAAAAAATTTCTTTGTATTCTAAAGCTATTATTTATTCTAATGTGCTCTTACAGATTTAGGTGTAGGTGAATAAAGTTGCACTTGAGGTGGCTCACCTACAAGTGCTTTTGGATCACTGGGGAAATGCCCCATGTACTATTGCTTGGGTGCCCACTTCACCCACCTCCTCCTGTAGTCAGTCACCTTCTCGAGGCCGACAGCGGAGTGGCTCTATGCGCCCCCGCCCCTAGCCTCCTCTTCGGGTTGGTTTTCACCCTCCTCGATGGACCTACTCTCTTCCTCTATGGGTTAGCCAAGGGTGGCCCTTTGGAGGAGCTACGGGGAGCGGTGGTGGTGCTTTTGAGTGGCCCTCTGATGAAACTCCTATTTCTAGCTCTGGCTAGCCAAACTCTAGTAAAAATTTTCCACATCTTGCACTTGCAATCTCACTTCGACATAAGGAAGATAAAGGTAAAGAAAAAGAAGTTGATGATGGTTGGGGTCCTCCTCCTGATGTCACTGAATCTCCCACACATGCATGTAAGAACATTTGGTATCCTCCTCCTGCCACAAGTCCTCCGGCCCCTGCCCGGCCCAGTCCTGAGTTCCCATGCCTTTGCCACCTCTAAAGTCTGTCCTGCTGGTTGCTCATTCTTTTCTGCTGCCTCCCAGCTGTCTCCTAAATGCTCCTCCTGTAACATGCATTCATCCCTGGGAACTGAGCATTTAATAAATAGTCATGGACTGCTCCATGCCCAAAACATGTAAACTGTGTTTTCTCCCGTCTCGAAACAAATAAGCACAAATAAATTGCCTCCCACACTCCAGTCTAAATCAGTTTCCAATTATAATCATGTTTTGAATTAATTTATTTTTTAATAAAAAATACTTCAAAACATTTTATTTTTATTATATATGATTTTTCATATTTTAAGAAATTGACTTCAATTATTTAAAATCTTTTGTCAATTTTTTGGTTTCTAAATATTTTTTAATTGTTGAATTGGACAAACATTCTTATAGTTTTTTCCTCTAGTTTTATATTTTATTTATTTAGTTCAATTTAATAAATAATTACTATTATAGTTGGCATAAGTTTTCCACAATTTGTGTTGTATTTGCAAGAATACTTATGGAATCAATTGTGTGTACTTTTTGTATCAACATTTCAAATTACACTCAACAATCCATCACCAAGAAGAAGAAACACAAAGAATAGGATTGCAAACATTATCTTAAAAGGAGAGGTAGAGGAGGTAGTGAACGAGAAAACAAAGTACAAATGTGAGGAAGAGGGGTGAAGAATGAAGGAAATTAAGTTTAATGGGTGAAAAAAATAAAAATTGATAAAATATAATCAATGAATATGAGATTTAACAAAAAATTTATAGCTTATAACAAATAATTTAATGAATAAGTTGTAACCTATATAACTTAATAATTTAAGTTATATAAAAAATAACTATCAAGTGGATGAATTCACTTAGTAAAATAATTTTACAAGGTTACAATGCATCTTCAACCCTTTTAAGACATTGCAAATGTTGTGTGTGGTTAACTACATAGATAGAAGGAAACATTTAATTAAGTATTCATTGCATTTGTATAATTAAATTAATTTATCATTAGAAGTTAGTTTTATGATTTATGTAGAAACATTAAAACTCTTAAAATTCTAAATAGCTTTGCAAACACAAATCCAAAAAATAACACAAGCAAAATAATTATTTGTATTCTTATTAATTGATTGTAAACATCAATTCTATTGTTTTTTTTAAGTAGGGTCTATAAGTTATGATGTAAATGTAGCTAGACTACAAAGCCATAATTAGCCTAAATTTTGTAAGGTTCAATCAATCTTCTTAGAACAATGAGATAACATTAACACACACACCATGATCTTTGATAAATATAAACTTCAATAAAGATCAATGAGCATCAATAAGACAGGTCCAAGATCAATGGACATTGTATATTATCAAAATATAGATACATAAGAATATTTTATCAATGAGGAGATTCACTCCAACATAATAAGAACAAGCCAAATGTATGAATTTGAGCAATGATTAAATAAGAACTAATATATACAAGTGGTAGATGGTGAGGCTAGGCTAAGAGACTATAAAGGAAATAAATGTGTGTGTGACTTAAGCTATGTTGGTGATCACAACCATTATGTTAAAAATATATTTAAACTAAATCACATTAAAACATATTAATAAAGGTTTAAGCAAGAATTGGTGGTCATCATAAAGTAAAATATTTGTCGACCAGGCCCATTTCTTGTTGGGAAGAAGACTTTTCTTAACTAGTATATTTTTTTCTTCATCATCAAGCCCATTTCTTGTTGGCAAGAAGACTTTTGTTAACTACTATTGTTTTTTTCTCCATGAACATTAAATGTTCACTTTGACTAACCACACAAGTCACTTTAAAATTTGACAAAGTGCACACCAATGACTTAGAAGGATTTCAACTAAGTTTGAAAAGGGCTTACTGAGGGTCTTACAAGAGTTCAAGGTATGCATATATAAGCTTGCAATCATCACAGTCCCAACACAATGAATACATTTTTAGAAAATTATTGATAGGAGGCCAACAATGCCTAAAAATGTCACTTATAGTCATTTAGTACATTCTTTTTTATGTACATGATTGCATATCTACTATTATCAATTAACATCAAATGTGTTGTAAATGATGGTATCTTCAAATGTATTATAGCATGCTTGATGTGCTTTACATGATCCTTTATATGTAACCAATTGGAGGGAAGCAGATATTATCACTAACATTTCTTCATGAGTTTAATTGCATTGATGTAGTTATGATAATTATGATAATTTTTTGTACCAAATAAATCTTCATTACCTTATCTAGGTGGATTATAGTTTTGCATATGTAAAGATATTATCATTATATCTATAAATTTAAATCATGCTTTGTATCCAAATGAATTTATTTATATGTTTCTGTTTGGTTGAATTCCTTTCCATGCAATCAAAATTGTATCATTTTGAATGTATTACACAAAATATCTCGCCCTACTCTTTTTTATTTTTTATCAATATTTTTAGCAAACTATGATTATGTAAATTTTAATTCTTGGAAGGTGAGCTACTTATTTTAACTTTTCTTATTTTCTTGCATTCTTGATTGATAAATCATGATGGTGAGAGTACATATGATCAATGTCCATGCTCTACATACTTTACATAGATCTATATCCATTGAGTGTCAAACTATTTAATTTCCATTTTAGCTACTTAAGTTTAATTTGACATGTATTTTAATGGTAGCTTGCATCCAAGTCAAAGTGGGGGAAAATATAATGGCAAAAATTTCCTAACTATGTCATTTTCCCTAATATTTTTGGGCCATGGGGACTAGATTGTTCTTTCTGCATTGACGAATACATAAGGTGGTGTATTTACATGAAAGTTGGAAAATAGCTTTATTCTACCATAATTTCATCTTCACTTATCCCTAGAAATAAACCCCATCCCTAAATTTACCAATAGTTTCCCTAGTTTAAGTATTGTAGATTTTATCCACATCATGTTCCTACCCACAAGTTTTAACCCCCAAACTTTTAGATTCAAAATTTTAAATTGGGCCCACTTACCTTTATTTTTTCAATCTATTGTGAGTTGAATAAAGTGTGAATTATTCCAAAATTCACACTATAGTGGATACATGTGCTCATCATGGAAAAAAATAGGGCCTTAAGTGGCAAAAAATTCAAAAAAATCGCTGTTAGGAAACTTGATGTAAAAATTTGAATAAGCATCTATATTATTTCAAAAATATGTAAGAATAATCTGTAGAAATTGAATGTAATTTCTAAACTACCGCTTTATTTAAAAATAAATAAAATCTATTTGGTGAAAATTTGAAATTTCAATGCAAGAGTATCTAAATTTCAGAGAAAAATAAGAAGTAGGTGTCCTGGTCAATTAATTCTAACCATAATAAAATGATAATTTTTTTATAATATTTTATATATAAGTAGAGGACCATGTCCGATGTGATGCATATTTTTGTAATTTTTCCAAGTAATTAATTATGAATTTTTATTACAAATTTTAAAAATATAAAAAATCATATGTTTGACCACCTTCACTTGGTCAAAACTTCTTGATAAAATTTAATTTTTTCTTTTTTAATCCTATATTATGTGAAGAATATAATGTGACGATCTCGGATTCAAAAAAATTTGATACCGCTTGAAAGTTATAGATGTTTTTCAATCGTCTATCGGACAGACTTTAGTCATAATTCTAATAGAAAATGAATAATAATTATTTATTAAATTCAAATTAAAGCATAATTTATATTGGTGGAAAGTTGAGAATCTCCTCTAAAAACCCCTTTTCATTTCATCAATTTTGGGTAAAAAAAAGTTGTCACCACATACCCTACAAATACCCAATATTGCCACTTTTTGGCCCATCATGATCCCATACAAACCCAAATGATGTATTTAAGGGAAAACCTAGTTTTAAAAAAATCATCTAACATCTATAACATATATAGAACTTCAAAAGAATTTATTTTTCTCATCTAGAATTTGATTACAAAAGATAATTAATTGTCACATCATTATCCTAAGAGAATATGGAACATGCATTTTTTTTCTCTTGACCTTGGTTCACCACCATTGAATTGGTCCTTCTAAGGGTCTAACTAAGGATATTATGACCTTCACAGTTTAATAGATCCCCCAAAGGTGTTTGTAAGCACTATTTGTTCCTTGTTAAATTTAGATTGTATACATAGAGGCAAATAAGTTTTAGAAAGCAAATATTTTCTAGATTAGGTCTATGAGCTGTAGATTCTATTTTAAACCTTATTTTAAGGTGTATACCTATGAAAGTGAACTAGGATAATGAAATGTGAATTTTCTAGACCTATGATGGTCATCTAACAAGCCTTTAGTTTTTTACACCACAATGAGTGGATTCCTAACATTTGTATTATGCAATCTTTATTGAAAACATAACTAGGTACCCTTACAATTAATTTATCTAATTTTTATAATTATTTTATATTTAATTCAATTTATTGATGTCAATCCTATTATATCTAAATTGATTATTTATTTATTTATTTATTTATTTATTTATTTATTTAACCTAGATGTGGTGTTTTTCTTGTACACCTACTTTTCATCATCATAATAATAAATAATAAAATTGCAAATATAAACTCTTTATATACAAATATAAAATATGATATAAAAATAAAATTTATTTTATTAGAAAAATTATATTGTATTAAGAATATGATTACAAGGAAGTTTGCTGACAAGCAACTCAAACATAAACTATTCAAAAGTTACAAACTAATACTAACTAGAAACCCTAATGAAAATGGACCTCAATTGGGAAACATAATCAAGGTTGGTATGAAAGGAAGTCTATTCCAAGAGAGGAAAATAATCAACAACAATATATAAGTAGACACATATAGCCTAGAACAATCACCCAATATATCACTATCCAAACAAAAGTAATAGTATACACAAAGCAAGTTGTAAATCTCTAGTCGAGATTCATTTCTTAATTTTCAATTTCTTTTCAAAGTGACCCATTAGATATCAAATTAATGAGACTCAAGCACTCTTTTTATTTCAAAATAATACAATATAGCTAAAAGGTAGTAGGCGTTCCCTTTTGTTTATCCCATTTGGCTCTTAAAAAGATTTTTAAAATTGTGTTAACTATCTATATAAAAGGCTTTAGAGGGTAACTTGCAAGAGGAAATATAGACATGGCTCACCAAGAGTATTATGTTTACTACTAAATGCATCTAGCCATGGACATGAATTGGTTGGTGTAAGAATAATATTCCTTAACTTTTCTTGAATAAATTTATCTACGTGTACCCTTAAGAGAGACACCAATATTAAACAAGATGCTAAGGTATGTAGTAATATTGTTATGTTTCATCTCTTTCCATTCCTTAGCCCAATCCATGATGGGTGGAGCTTATGATAGGTCATCATATTTTTATGCATTACTAATTGGGAGCCCAATATTGCACAAAAATATTCCAAGATATGTAGCATATTTGGTGCAATCAAGGATGGAGGGTACAGGAATAGGACTATCCAACCTTGCAACAAGAGTAAACACAACAAAAACTCAAAGAATTGGAAAAACAATAACACATGGATACATAGATAATGATCAATTATTGATAGAAAACATGCTCTGCCTTTCAGTTTACGTATTACACAATGATATGGCACTAAGCCCAAAAATACAATGTGGGTCAAACCCCTTATCTCCTATATCTTCTGTACTATTCTATCGCTCTATCACTACTCATTTCTATCCTCATGCAACTACACAATGTTCATATATATCAATTCCTAGCTTTGGAAAAGGTTTGCATTAGCCTCAAGAGGTCTCAAGCCCCAAAGTTGATGAAGCGTGTGAAGGTCGGCCAAAACATATGATTCTCCTTTGATCCTTGGACAAACATGATGCGGATCAAAACAAAGGCTCCTCGATGAGTGTGCATCCTTATGAAATAGTTTCCTAAGCTCCACAAGTCATAGAATAGGTCCACACACTTGAAAATCCAAGATTGGTTTGTGAATGCTCTTTGTCCAATTACAGCTGATATTTTGTTAGCGATATCTTCATACTAGGATCTACAAAACATTTGAATTTTGGATATGATGTAGATGTTGTAATGAATATCATATATCCTACTCTGTGGGCTTTGATGTTACAATGTGGTATGAAATACTGAGACTAGGTCTTGATAGATAACTATTGAAATGAAAGAAAACATGAATGCAAATATTTTTGGTTGATGCAAGATTGCTTGAAACCTGGGATGCTCTTGCATCAGACACCCAAGTTTGAAGAATAGAGATCCTCTCACTTTCTTGGGGCTCTAGAGGAAAACCAATGTGGTCCACCTCAGCTTGAGAAATCCATGATGAATCTTCCTTCAGTATTCCTTTCCATCTAACTAGATATTCCTTGTATTTCCTTCCTCTGGTACTATGTCAAGCTTTTTTGTCTAAAATTTCCTCAATTCCCTCTAGATGATGTGTTATTTGGTCCATAAAACCAACTTCTCTATCCTTCAGTGACTCTCCTTCATGATATTGGTATAGGTCTGCAATGTTGAATATAGGTGATATGCCAAATTCCTCTGGAAGTTCCACTTCATATGCATTTCCAAAATCAAACTTCTTGATGATCTTACAAGGTCCAAACTTCTTCATATTCAATTTATTATATGTCCCAACTGGAAACCTTTCTCTTCTCAAATATAGCATCACTTCCTCCTATTGCAAACCCCTTATGCCTTCTCTTCTCATTTATTTTCTCCTTGTATGTATTGTTCTTCTTCTCCAAATGCTCCTTAACTTGAGTATGCATTGTCTCCTTGAATCTTGCAAATTATTCTGTCTCTGCACTCCTTTTATTCTCCATACTGATATCTCTTAATTCTACTAATCCTCTGGGTTGTTGTCTTGTCACAATTTCAAATGGTGTCTTCCATGTGCTCTGGTTTACTCAATTGTTGTATGCAAATTATTCTTGTGGTAGTACTAAGTCCCAATTTCATACTTTACCTTCATTCAAACACCTCAACAAGTTCCCCAAACTCCTATTTACCACTTTTGTTTATTTATTTTTCTGTGGGTGAATGTTGAACTATACTTCAAATTTGTCTTCATCTTCTTCCACAATGTTTTCTAGAAATATCCAATGAATATAGTGTCTCTATTTGATACTATACTCTTTGGTATTCCATGTAATCTCACAATCTCTTTGAAAAATAGGTATGCAACATGTACTACATCACTGGTTTTCTTACAAGGTATGAAACGTGCCATCTTAGAAAATTTATCCACAACCACAAATATAGAGTCAAATCATCTCAATGTCTTAGGTAATCCCAAAAAAAATCCATGCTAATGTCTTCCCATGGTCCCTCAGGTACTGTCAATGGTGTATACATTCCAGTGTTCTGACTGTTTCCTTTTGCAACTTGACAAATCCTACAACTTTGAACATATTTCCTGACATCCTTATACAACTACGGCCAAAAATAGTTCTCACTCACCAATGCTATAGTCTTATCAATTCCAAAATTTCCTGCTAATCCTCTGCAATGCTTTCCCTTGATCAAATTCTCTCTCATTGAACTCCTAGGGATACATAACTGGTTGTTCTTGAATAACATACCTTCCTGAATGAAATAATCCAACCATTTGCTTCTATCTATCTCTATAGGTTCCTTGCAAGCCTTCCATGCCTCTACAAAATCAATGTCATCCTCATACATATGCTTCAATTCTTCAAAACCTAATACTTCAATTATCATCTCTGTCAACAAACTTCTTCTCCTGCTCAATGCATCTGCTACCTTGTTTGACTTTCCACTTCGATGCTTCAACACAAATGTGTAACTCTATAAGAATTCTACCCATCCATATGTCTCTGGTTCAACTTCCCTTGATTGATCAAATATTGTAGAGCTTGATGGTCTGTATACAACATAAATTCCTTAGGTAACAAGTAATGTCTCCACTTCTTCAAGGCTTGTATTATTGCATAGAACTCCTGATCATAAACTAAATATCTTCTCCTTGCATCATTCAATTTTTCATTGAATTTGGCTACTGGTCTCCCTTCCTAACTTAACACAACTCCTATTGCACTTCCACTAGCAGCACGATCTACTTGGAATACCTTATCAAATTTTGGTAGTGGTAACATAGGTTGTTCTATCACCTTTTGCTTCAACAACTCAAAACTCTTTTGTTCTCATGATGTCCACTTGAATTCCTTTCAGTCACCCCTCATTGTCTCTATCATAGGTGTGTAAAAACTACTAACATTTATGATGAACTTCTAGTAAAAGGTTGCTAGTCCATGAAATGATCTTACTTCTCCAACGTTCATAGGTGTAGGTCATTCAAATATTGCTTTAACCTTCTCAGGGTCCATCTTCAATCCTTCTGCAAATATCACAAATCCCAAATATACTAGTTCTTCCTTCATGAAACTACACTTCTTCATGTTTATCAACAACTTCTCTTCCCTTAGCCTCTGAAATACTTGTTTGATGTGCTCCAAATGTTCTTCCTTAGTCTTACTGAAAATCAGAATACCATCAAAATAAACAATGACAAACTTACCCAAAAATTTCTTCAAGACTTCATTCATCAGCCTCATAAATGTAAGTACTAGGTGCATTAGTTAGTCCAAATGGCATGACCAACCACTCATATAATCCTTCATTTGTCTTGAAAGTGTTCTTCCATTCATCTCCCTCTCTGATCCTGATATGATGGTATCCACTCTTTAGGTCTATCTTGGTGAAATACTTTCCTCCACTCAAATTGTCCATGATGTCATCCATCCTAGAGGCAATGGGAATCTATACTTCGTGGTGAACTTATTGATCGCTCTTTAATTTGTACACATCCTCCATTCTATGTCTTTCTTAGGTGCAAGTACAGCTGGTACTGCACATGGGCTCATACTTTCTCTAATCAATCCTTTCTTCAACAGTTCTTGTATCTGTTTGTTTAGCTCCACATTCTCTGTTGGTGTCATCCAATGTGTAGCTTTGTTTGGAAAACTAGCTCCTAAAATAAGATCCATATGACAACTGATACTCCAGATTGGTGGTAATCCATTAGGAACATTCTCTAATACAAGATCTTGGTACTCTATCAATAGTTCAGTGACTTCCTGCTCCAGCGATTCTTCTTCTCTTGTGATTCTCTCTACATATAGGGCTTCATACTTCCTTGGAATCAAAGAAAAACATAGGTTTTCATGTCTCAATCCATCCAGAAATTTCCTTCCATCTACCAAATTGATTATAGTTGTACCACATACTTCACTTTCAGGTTCATCTTCCAGAGGTTTCAAGGTGATTCTCTTTCCATTGGATGTTATGGTATAGGTATTCTTTCTCCCATCATGTATAGCCTTCTTATCATACTGCCAAGGTCTACCCAACAACATATGACATACATCCATTGGCATAACATCACATAGTACTTCATCATGATATGACCCTATACTAAATTTTACTAAACATTGCTCACTCACTAGTATCTTGTGCTCATCTTGAATCCAAACTATCCTATAAGGCTTTGGTTGTTTCCTTCTTTCCAAATTCAACTTTTTCACCATTTCCTCAAAAACTAGGTTATTCGTGCTACCACTATCAATGATAACTTTGCAACACTTACATCTTGCTTTGCATCTAGTCTAGAACAAACTTTTCCTCTGCAGTGCTTCCTTAGGTACTTCTTTCTCCTAGAACAATGCTCTCCTCATGAATAATGATTCGCCCTTCTTAGGACTTCCTCTGAAACTCGATGGTTCCACTTGTTCTTCCTCTACATATCCAGTTCTTGCATGATTTTCAATCTTCTTACTTTCTTGGCAACACTCAAATGCTCTATGTCCTCTGCACTTAAAATAAGTTCCTTTGAAAGTTCTCTTGTCATATCCTTTCTCATCTCTCCAGTATCCATCATTGCGGTAAGAATTGTAGCCTCCTCTACTGTGGCAGTAATAATTTGTGTCATATCTCCCTTTATGGTATGAATTGGAATCCCTCTCTTCCTTGTGGTATGAATCTCTATCCTTTTTTTGCTCCGCATATGGTTTTTCTACTCCAGAATGTGACCTTCCTTTTTGAAATCTACCTCCTCTTCCTCTCTACCTCTATTCATGTCTTTTGTTTAGCTTGTACTCCACCTTCAATGCAAACTAATATGCTTCCTCTACTGAATTCATCCTTACTAGACTCAACTCTTCCTGAATATTCATCCTCAACCCATAGATATATCTTGCATCTTTCTCCTTGCTCGCTTCACTACGTCCAATCTTGATGATGATCTTATGAAATTCCTTAGTGTATTATTTCACAATCTTTTCCTTCTGTCTTAGGTTTTGCAATCTTTTTAGAAACTCCAACTCATAGTCTACAGATATAAACTGGTTCTTCAATTTTGTCACCATTATATCCCATTTCACAATCTTCTCTTTACCTTTTATGTTTCTCTCCAATTGAACTTTCTTCCACCATATTGCAACATGTCCTTTCAATTTAGTCTTTGCAAATCTCACTCTCTCTGGATCTTCAATTTCCTCATATTCAAAGTATTATTCAATGTCATTTATCCAATCAATCAACTCCTCTAGGTTTAGGTTACTGGTATAGTTTGAAATCTCCATTCTAGGTCACTTTCCTATCTTCAAAATAGCCTTCAACATCTTCATCTGATCCGATTCTTCCTCTTCTGAGGTTTCTTCAATTATTTCTACAACTTGAACTTCATCATCATCACTTTCATCAGTAGGTCTAGGGTTTAAGCATTTTCTTCTGTCTTCTTCAACAACATCCAATCTCACTTTCATTTTTCTCATCATTTCCATCATCTCATCCATCTTCCTAGTGACATTAATAGTAGTATGAATTCTCCTTGATGACATCTCTTCCTAGGATCTAGTGCAACTGCCTCAAGTCAGCAATCTGGTTACAGGGTTGCAACTACCTCACAATTGGCTATCTATTGACAAACACAAGTAGGCTACCTTAATTTTGTGATATGTCCACACAAAGATCTTATAGGATGTCTTGCTTAACCTCACTCTCCTCTCTCGAGGTCCACAACTTTGCTCTGATACCACTTGGTGTAGTCAAGGGTGGAGGGTCCAGGAATAGGACTATCCAACCTTGCAGCAAGAATAAACACAACGAAAACTCAAAGAATTGGAATAACAATCCCACATGGATATATAGATAATGATGAATTATTCATAGACAACATGCCCCACCTTCTAGCTTACAGATTACATAATGATATGGTGTTAAGCCCAGAAATACAATGCGATTTGAAGCCCTTATCTCCTATATCTTCCTACTTTTATATCGCTCTATCACTACTCACTGCTATATTGATGCAACTACAAAATGCTCATATAAATATCAATTCCCAACTTTGGAAAAGGTCCACATTGGCCTCAAGAGGTCTCAAACCCCAAAGTTGATGAAACGTGTGAAGGTCGGCCAAAACATATGATTCTCCTTTGATCCTTGGACAAACATGATGTGGATCAGAACGAAGACACCTTGATGAATTTGCATCCTTATGAAATAGTTTCTTGAGCTTCATAAGTCACATAATAGGTTTGGACACTTGAAGAGCCAAGACTGGTCTTTGAATGCTCTCTATCCAATTATAGTTGATATTTTGTTAGTGATATCTTCATATTGGGATCTCCAAAACACTTGAATTCTGGATATGATGTAGATGTTGCAATCAAGATCATATATCCTACTACGTGAGCTCTGATGTTACAATGCGGTATAATGTGGTATGAAATATTGAGACTGGGTCCTGACAGATAAGTACTAAAATGCAAGAAAACATGAATGCAAATATTTTTGGTTGATGTAAGATTGCTTGAAACCTGGGATGCTCCTGCATCAATATTATTTGTCTCTTTAGTATAATTTTGAATGAAGATCATGTTTCTATTAGCAAAATGTGAACTAATGGGCTTAATATTAGTAGGAAGTGAGATGTCCCAAATAAGGCTATTATTTTAGGCATGCTATCTAAAGAAGTATATAAGAGTGTTAATTGTAAGAATATAGAGAAACGAAGCAAAGGAACAACCTCAAGAAGATATACTTTGAAACAAAATAAAAATTAATGAGAGAAATATTGTTAAATAAAGTTTAAATAACAATAAAAAATAAATATATCACAAATATCAAATTTATAAACTATAATCTCTCTCTAGATATGGACTAATAATTACATCAAAACAATAATGTCCCTTACAAAATAATAATTACAGACACTTTTCACAACTTTTTAAAAGTTTCCCCAAAAAATGATGATTAACCATTAAAAGCATCATTTAAATATTCATAAAAGTAGGGCTTGTATTCACTCATTAAACAAAGTTTTTATATTTATGTTTTCTCTTACAAAATAAGTATAAAGAAAATTATTTTAAATAAAGAAAACTTCAATTTTCTTATTATAAGTATTTTTTTGTAAAATTTGAATATTATACAATGTATAGTTATTTCAATTTATAAGATTCAAAATGTACGGTATTACAATTTATAAAATATACATTATATTAAAATATAGTAAAATATTTATTTATTCAATGTTTTTTAATTTAATTGACCTAGATATTTATTAAGTGGCCTTTTTTCTTACATAAACTATTTGAAAGTTACAAAATAATGTTTTTGATAATATAAGCAGTGAAGGGCCCTGATCCTGTGGAACATAGCAAATCAAAAAAGGAAACCAAGGTGGGAAATAGCACCACCATCTGCACCAAAAATAGCAAGATACTGGCTCGCAGGCCCAAATTTAACATCATAGCTATAGTCTAGCCCATAATTATCAAAAATAGAAATTTACTTCTAGTTATCAAAGTTTAATCTATGCAAACCATTGATTAAATCCTCAGTGTACCAGGTGGTATTCCACCAGATCTTAAAGATAATATATGAACAGTCCCAGATAATGAAATAAAACAAAAAACACATCAAAAGCAAGGAAAATAGTAACCCAAGCCATTAGTTGGCCCTGCTTATCAGGTCCCCATACTCTCCTAAGAGAGCCACATACTCGCGCCAATCAGGTCCCTCAGTGTCATCCAGTAGCTTGAGGGAGTCCACCTTTCCTTGTTTCTTTAGTTTTCTACTAATCTTAGCTTCCCCCAAGGATGCACCCAGCATCACGTGTCACATCAGCCTATTAGAGAATCTCATCAAGGTCACCAGAGCCTTTTCCATGTCCTCAAATTGGACCTGCAAGAAAGTTATTCTACTTTTAAGAAAATCAATACTAGAATCACCATAATTATTCTCCCGACCAGAGAGCCCTTCCTCCTCAACATTCCCTATTTCCATCTTTTCTCCAGACGGCTCTACTTGCTCCTCTTCTTCCTCATCTTTTTCTTCCTCCTCCATATCATCCTCCTCCATATCGTAGGTTTTTTCCTCAAAGTCAAAATCCTCAAAATCCTTATCATCCTGAGCCTCAAATTCCTCATAGCCCGGGATATCCTCCACATCGACAGACATTTTTTTTTTCCTTTTTTCTCTTTTGAGGCTACCTTCTCCAGCCTTGCTAACCTCCTTTTGCCACTCCCACCACTCCCCTGGCCCTGTAATTTCTCCTTACCCTCTTCCTTTTGAAATATGGATAACTTCATGAGGAGTGACCTCTTTTCTAGATTTCTTGGCTTTGGGAAGATCGAGCAGCAAGGGAGAATTTTTTCATTTTTTAGGGGTAGCTCTGGCAAGCAGCATGTCCACATTTTTCTAGTCCTCACTTTTTTTGGATCGGGGGGTAGATGAGTTTAACACATTAACCACTAGAGAGGAACTCTTAGCAGGGATAAGAAATCTTCTAGCAACAACAATAGGGGGGTTGTGGGGAGAGTGCTCAACAACTTCAGGGTTTTCCTCCCTCTAAAGCTCAGCATTTTCCTCTTTAGCAGGGTTAGGATTCTCCTCCCTAGCATTTAGAGGATTCCCATGGTGATTTTGGGAAAGGGCATATTTATACAGCGTAAGCATTAAACCCTAGTGAAGCAGCGGGTTAGCACCTTTCTCAATATTCAACTGCATAGAGGAGAGAAGGTAAAAAGATAGATTTGTACGTTCCTCATGTCTTATATGGTTTAAAATAGGAAAATGATAAGCATGGACGGACATGTAGCAAACCTCAAGGGTGAAATATCTCATGACAAACAAACTGACAAGGGAAAAGGGAGGAGGAAGTTCAAGTTTTGCATACCCATTTTGAAATTACTTAAGATTTTCTCCTTGATGTAGAAAATTGTCCACAAAACATTGATAATCAGCTCTGCTCTTCTTAGTGACCTTCAAGCCAGAATTTTGCAGCCTCATGGCCTTTGCTATGAAATGGGTCGTGACTTCAAATTTCATAGCACCAATTGAAGCACAGCCTCTCCTCCAA